>PNEQ01081263.1:88010-101565 GCA_003012365.1 Medauroidea extradentata
CTGTTTGGCTCCTGCATGTTACTACAGGTTTCCTATTGGCCTGGCTGCCGACTAGCAGAGCAGCTGCCTCACGCTGATTGGCAGTAGGTGTTTCCGCCATGTTGCTGGCCAGGGAAGCCATTTTGCTGGCGTGTGTGACTGAGTTCGCCTTCCTGCCGACTATTTCACTTCTGTATTCCTAAATATTCTGTGGCCATGGTCTATGACTCCAGCCCTATGGAGGAAGTTCTGGCTACATTTGGCACACTGTAAGAACTTGTGCATACCTTGAAGTGATAGAAACTAAAAAAAATCAGATGTCCGTTTTTTAAAAAAAGGTAAACCGTTGTATCAGGGCCACTTTTTGGCTAACGAAGAAACCTTACACATACTTTATGCATACTGAATAATTATGTCAGAATGACTTACATGTTCATGGACTCAGTGACCATGATTCATTCACCAGCCGAATGCGGCTGAAATTATCAGGAACTAAATAACTTCACCGATGGATAAAATTGGTCATTAAGTACCGAAGGAAAATGATGGACTTGTCGAGTGAACGTTTTGGCCTTACTTTGAGGAAGCATGGAGACTTTTGGTGGCATATTATTGTAAGTTATCAGCTGATTATTCAGCCTCCTCAATTTCTTTGATTTACAGTACAGACTACGTTGGGAAATCTTACCGTTACTAGTAGCCAAGAGTATTTATTATAGTGTTTCATTACTTCCCGTACATTTACACCTAGATTTCTTGGAGTACGACTCCGAAAGTGCATTCCGAAATATGGGGCTGAGAAGATGTTAAGGTTAAAGTCAAGCCCTTCCATTCACGCGAACAGAAGCCTTGTTCCAATTTGGGAAAGTCCTACTACATGCTGCGAGAATGTAATACGGCCACAGTTGATTCTGAACTGCACGTTCTCCTGATATGCCACTTGTAGACTTTGTCTAGGATATAGTCACTCGACAACAAGACAGTAATTTTCATTCAATCACCAACACCGAAGAACTGTATATTTTCATGGCAGGCGTTTACTTAAGTACACGATAAAAAATATTGCATAAAATTACATTCAAGTTTGTTGAGTTTAAGTTATTGTATGACGTGTTATACCATGTTGATGTCGTAAACCCGAGCATTTTGTGTTTCAGTTTAGTTATTGTCCAAAGTTTTTTCAAACAGTTTTTTTGTTTCGAACGAGTTTCTATGCTTTCTTGAATTCTAATTTTCACACACACTGAAGAGATAATCTTAACATATAATATTAATAGAAATAACGTAAAATTATGTTTCATAAGCAGATTAAACGATATTTTACATAAATATGCTATGTTCATTATAGAAATAAAGTAAACCACAGTCATAAGGTATTTAGTTCTGTCTTAACCAGTTATGTCACGTAGGATGAGTAGAAAATTATGAAATAGCTCCAATTTTTATTACTTAAATAGTTTCGTCAAAAACTGTGCGATAAGTTTTCAAATTGTCAGTGAAATTTTTAATATTATTCATAGAATGATTTTACAAAGCGGTTATTGTGGTCAGTGATAATTGTTTAAGTATTAGAATTCAATAAACGTTTGACAGCGTGAAAAATTTTCAGGAACACTTTCAGTGCTGGATTTAGGCAAATTACTTCAATGCAGGGTTGGACCTATCGTTACCGTTCGTGAAGGTTACACAATATATAATATGTCACAAGAAATATTGCATTGTTCTGAAACTGTAATTGTTAGTTTGTAATACTAAGATAAAAACGCGATTTAAGTTCCTTAATAATATTATGATTATTTCACGGCGGTAACTTTTCTATAAATATTTATTAATCTGGAATGCCCACATCTATAATGCAGATCGTTCCGCCACCAGCCAATTGCGTAATCTACACTGAATTTTTATTATTAAATGGCTTACATGCCACTTGTTTTAACAATTTATATACTAAAATTCGTATTTTAAAGCTCGTTTTTCAGAAAAAATTTACGGGAATTAATCAATATAAGTTGAAACATAACCTTTCGAAAATATCGGCTATTGCTACACTAAGAAAATATTCTAGTTAAGATCTATAATACGGCTGAATATCATCTGCTTCAGATGTAAGAAAACTACCTACTAGAGTATATCGTCCGTTATACATATATAATAAAGGGCCATAAACTCTTATTAATATAATTAATAAATAATTTTGATTTGTTTTGGATAAAAGTTAATTATGATAACCAAGAAAATTCTTAACATATAATATTATTTTTTTTTTAGTGAAAATTGTATCGTCAACTGCCTCAGTGATTTATCGTAGTTGATACCACATACGATGCAATACTATGCTTTATATTTCAGTTCTTATAACTGCCAGTCAGTTTTATTGCTAAACCACAACGCGCGTTTTCGAGACCATCCTTAAAAATTCATTCACCAGTGCTTCCATCAAAGCGCTGCAAGTGGAAAACTCGTAACCGTGGCCGCATGGCATGCCCCGAAGGGTTCTGATCCAGTAATGAGCGTTGGCATAGAAATGGCGAAATTCCGCTCTGCCGAACTGGACAGCGAAATGGGATTTAAATAAAATCTATTTTTTACGGTAGTTAGCGTTAACAACTTAAAAACCAATTGTTACCAATTTCTGCCCAAGTCGCACAGGTGGCTTTTATTTGATAGAACATGATTTGTCTAATTTACAGGGGCATAGATGGAGCAGAAATTATCAACGTAAATGCTAAAGATATAAAATAGAGAGAATATTGAAGAAAGTTTGAAAGTAAAACAAGTACAGTCATTTTGGGATAACATTGTACCATTTTGGGGTAACATTGTAATAGTGATTTTCTTTATATAATAGCTTTGTGGCTTTCAACAACTAAGCAAAATTTAAGTTTAACAAATTTATTCGTCTAGAACACAACCGTATTATTAAATAGTGAAATACTTCATTTGAAATTAAACTAAGCTGGAGTACAACATTGCACTGACCGGTAAAAAATTACCCCAAATGACTGTAATAGCTTGCGTACAGTAGCATAAGTTTCAGTTAGTTAAAACAAAAATATATATTTGCTACAAATAAGTAGGCCTACGTATTGTGGATTCGGAGTCATCGTCTTTGAGCAATGAAGTATATTTTATTTACTACGAAGGCGCATCCTTAAATTTGTTTTTGGAAACTAACGTGTTTTTAATTAAAGTTTATGTAGTACTTGTCTTAACATGTATCTTGCCCCATGGTTATCCGGGTTCAATTCCCGGCAAGGTAGATTCTGGGAGGCGGACTTTGCCGTTGGAATTCGGCATTTATTAGCGTACTTCCGTTTCCGCCAGCCATCGTATTACGCCGCTTGTTCATTGTGAGGCAGCCTGTCTCTGTAGCGTTGTCCGCGGTGCGATAGCTCCTGGATTCGAATCCCGCCTCAGGCATGGTTTCTCTGTTGTCCCTTCACCCCAATTAACTCGCATAGGCTATAAAGACCTCATAATTAAAGTGCCGTAAAACACTTTCACCTATGAGATTTTTTAATGAGAGTTTTAATAAGAATTTATTGGTTTGTGAACATATGCCATTGCTCATCTTTGGTGATCAAACTTGTGTTGAATGACAAAGTACGAAATCGAACAAAAAATAAACAAATATATAAAACACACAATAAGTAGAAAAAAAAAGCAATTCCAGAGATATTCAGGCAGTTTTCTTTTTCATTTAAGTAATTGTTTAAATTAGATAACAAAGAATTCTAGAGATAGAATTCAGTCGAATATCGATACAACACCCAGACACCGAAGACAGACACAAATATAGAACCAGATTCCCAATAAGAAAAAAGACGGAAATAGACATAAAACAGTGAACAGTTAATTGTTCTAAACATTGACCAACTCTTACGCATAACATTTATAGTAATTTACCAAAAATATATATTTTTTTTGGTTTTATAGTTTTCGTAAAAGCGAGTGACAAAGCTGAGATTTGACTATGTTCTCTACTTACCCAAAGTAAAGTCTATTCAAATGAATAGAATGAAATAATTTAAGGTATTGAGCTACACAATGACACTTTGTAAAAATAATTTCTTAAATATGCAGGTACTCACATGTATGCAAATTTTAGGTACATTCAAGAAATTGTTTTTTAATACAATTTTTACGTGAAAGTGTTGTGTCTCAGCACCTACGGATGTAGTGAGCCGGCGGCCAGACTTCGCAGCGACGCCAAGCGGAGAGCTCGGGAACCAAACCTTCACCCCTCTACCCGCACACCCTCGCTGGCACCAAGACGTCCATTCCCGACGTCTAAGGGTCAATTCTTGCGGTTCGTCGGGGATCAAAGTGGAAATACTTTGAGGTGACGCGTGTGTGGCATATCTTGTAGGAGCTATGCGGGGAATTCTCTCCGGGCGGGTCGGATGGTATTCGCGAGGAGAGTTGGGGAGTGTGGGTCCAAGAAGATCCCTCGTTTGGTGACCCTGATGGATAGGGGTGTTGTAAAAGGGGGGGGGAGGGAGGATGTCTGCATGCCTCGCTGGCTGCGCCTGTTTGATTCGCGTCTAATGTGTTGACGACAGAGCCTCGATGGGACGGCCAGAGACCTCGGCCCTGTTTGCATGATAATCAACGCAAAGAGCAAGAGAAGTTAGCATGACCGCGCTCACTTTTTTAAAATTCATTTCTTGGCTGTCACAGACAGCATTGCTTTATTTAGGGACTATGAATTGTTAGAGACACACGAAATTTGCTTTATCATTTGGTAGCAGACTAAACTTCGTTTCCCTATATGTAACAAAGCATAATCTGCGATTCAGTTGGCCACGAATTGTTATGTGTTGTCATGTACGTGTGTTACGTCTTTACAGAGATTGGCCTCTCTACCGTGTAAGCATTCTCCGCGGCAAGTCACGACAATATCGGCCAGCGGGAGACGTTGAACGAGCCTATAGCCACGTGGAGTCTAGTTAACTGTCAGAAAATAACGCGAATTTCGCATGTCTCTAAGTATAAGTTATTGGCGTTCAACCTGACCTAGAGTCAATACGCGAAAAAATCTTGCCTCTAATGATGGTATATCTCGAAAATTTGTTCTGTCAACTTACCCTTGAAAACACTGTAGTTTCTCGCAAATTGTATGATTGGGTGTCACATGTCTAACACTCCGTAACTATCTGCAGACCAATAACAGGCATCACATATTACAAGGGCGGAATTCTAACTGGCTCAGTCAAATAGGGCAACAGTTCCACGTATAAGCCAGTAATCTTACGGGAAGCTGAACGTGTATTGAAATCCAGCGAACAGTGAAGTTTTCCCACGATAAGCCGTCATCTTTACTCGTCACATATCTTCAATCACTGTACCAAATAGTAACACACATATACAGGCTGTCAAGAAATAACAACATAATTAGCACACCACACGAGTTCTGGGCTAAATTGGAGACGAAAATATGAGTAGCAAATTTTTTTTATGATAACATGTTACGTGAACAATGTGGCAATATAGCACTATAGGTAGAGGTACGTAAATTTCGCAGATACATTTCAGGTTAGGTTGAACGCCAATTATGTATACTTCATTGTCATGTCTGTGACTTGCTGGCGGCTGTTACGAAACGCGTTTGACTACTGCAAGCCAGTAGTAAATAAGGAAATAATGCGAAGTGCTATCGCTTGCTACCTGCTTGTACGGTTATAAGCCAATAGTTATTCGATTGTGGCCAGTGGGTGTATAGGACTGACAAGTCTAGGCTGCTTCCAGGTGAATCCGCGAAATTGACGTACCTCTAGCTATAGGTAGTCCTCTCTTGCGCTACACCGATATCTTACTTATTTTACTAATACTGTTCTGACTTGCATATTATGGTTGAAGATTAAAACAGTGAGCTGTCCGAACATGATTCTACATATCGATACCCTCATAAGAAAACCTCGTTACTCCAAAATCTATTATTTTTACATTAGAGGGAGTCTTTTGCTGGTTACAATCCAACAATAAAGCCTCGTGAGCTCTAATTTTTGCTTTAATGTAAAAAAAAACATCTGGAGATATATGTGAAAACCTCGTATCTCAAAAATCTGTTTTTTTTTTTTTTTTTTTTTTTTTTTTTTTTTTTTTTTTTTTTTTTTTTTTTTTTTTTTTTTTTTTTTTTTTTTTTTTTTTTTTCAGAAGAGAGATTTTTTCGCTTGTTACAATCCGACAATGGATTTGCAAGAGTTCGGATTTTTGCTTTTAAAATTTTGAAAAACATAACTAGAGATGCGTGCTTTTCGCAGTTGATAAGGAATGAAAAAATAAAACAAAAATCGATAAAAATTGAGTTACGGGGTTTTCTCACGAGGGTATCGATATACTTGACATATCACATAAATAATTCGGGATAAAATGAGCACTAAAAATTTAACCTTTGAAAAATATCACTAGCCGTTACTGCATGTAATTCATCATTAACTATAGTTTGCTTACTATTTGTAAGGTTGGCAGCGAAGTTACGCAATACAGTTTCACGTAGTTTCCTATTTAAATACAACAATACTAAAACAGAGGCAACATATATCGTCATACTTGTACTTTACACAATTAAACGATTATTATTTTGAATTTTATAGGTTCCTACCGACTGAACACTTTATCTTACCGCGCAAACATTAAGTTACGTGTCCAGAGAGGTAAGATATTTCCCGCCGTTAGTCGTTACGCGCGGAAAGATACGACTTGTCTGAAAATAGAACTTAAGCATTGAGTGCTCACTTTATCCCGGACCGCCTATACACAATATAATACCTGGACGTGGAACGCTAGAGGAGACTTTCCCCATGCAGTGTTGCCACATTATGCACGTAAAATTCCGTCGTATAACATTTTGTCACTTATATGTTCGTCTTCAATTTAGCCCAGAATTCACGCGGTGAGCATATTTTTACGGTTGTTTCCTTACATTAACGTTTGAATACATTGCAATAATAGAGCGAGGCAAAAAGAGTTTACACGATTCACAGCAAATAAAGAATAAAAACAACTGGTTAGTTTAGAATCAGTAGCTCTGGTATAAAGGGACATATAGCCGTTGACTTAATGACTAATAACTGATAATTTTGTGTTGTTAATGCAATATTATTAGCATATATTGCCTAATGCTAGTTTGTACTTTCGTCACCTTTTAAACACAGATCTATTTCACTACTTAGATCTGTAACGGCAGGAAAGCATGTCAGTGTCATTGAGTAAAATAATGATAGTAATGTACCTTTAAATTTAAAATACGCCTAAATTATCACATTCTTTTGGCTCTTTGGGCTCCATACAGATAAAATAAAAACAAAGGTAAAATAACATATGTTTTACATTCATTCATTGAACAAGAAGTGCTTTTTCCATAAGAATGATGCTTAATTAAATACCTGAAAAACACTTCAACGATTTTTGTTAAATTCGGCACCTAAGGAGGTTAAAAGCGTTTGAAAGGGGTGTTAATAGTTCAATAAATGTCGATGTATTTTGAACCTAGCGGGATGTTTTCATGTTTGTCACGTCTAAGGAACACCCATAATATTTTCTAAAACGTAATTCAAAGGTATTTCAAAATTAAATCCTTGTGAATTTTTTTTAGTGCAGTGCGAAAGCAAATACAAGTCAAAACCAAAACAATTATGCATTATAATAGTATTTTGGCGTGCTGATTAGAAATTAGGAAAGCCCATTAAAAAAATTTCGGTAACATTCTTATGGACAAAAATATTATTATAGTAAAAACAGCTATATTTTAGCAATGATATCTCACATAAAATTAAGTAATTGATTATAAAAAAATTAGAACTAACAAATTTTCCTAGCGCCTCTGTTCGTAGCCGATTTTATACAGAACATATATTTTTCCCCATTATTATTTAGATGCATTAGCTTACTGCATTGCAACAATATATTTGAGTCAAAAACTTCCCTCTATCGTCTTCTTAAATCCATCAAATGCCTTCATACGTTAAGAGTGCGTGGTAGATAAATAAATGCTGAACACATCAATTGATTTGTACGTTTTATTTTTCGAAGCCAATTTGGAGGAAATGCTCAATGAACATCCTAGATAATGGTATTTGGCAACTTTATGAGTAAATATTTATCCATAATTACTAATTCGTGACGCGTGATCTCTTGCGCCGCAGTTAAATGCACGAGGTTCCGGCGTCAGAGATTGTGCCTCAGAAGTTCGTAACACTGGAAACAATTTTGTTTAAAACGTTGGCTAAAACTGTTGTCTAGGATTGCTATTGTTTAATTTTCGCAAATTAGCTTTAAGAAACTTACAGTTATAGATTAATGCTTTCATCGTTGAATTATGTACCACGCCCTCTTAACATCGGACCTTTCAAACAACACTATGATTGCAGGTTTCCGTTGGCTACACGCAATATCGGTCTAACGTACAATTCTAGGTACCCGCGCGTCTCGACAGACATTTGGGAAGCCTTGCAACTGATCAACTACCTCTTAAGCACCGATAATGATTATATGAAGTAAGTGTGCAGCAGCGAAATGATGCTTGGAGTAAACGGGAGAACCCCGAGAAAATCTACTGGCCAGCAGCGACTTTCATCATATTTTCGACATCCTGTAAACATGTTAAGACGAATCTTCTTCATAGGGCTGTGTTGATAATTCGATTTAATTTAGTAAATTTTGTGTGAATATTTGCTAATCATTAACATTAAGTTTGTAAACAAACAAGAATGTGTAGGTGCAAAATACGCGTTCAGACGTAGACGAATTGCACTACTTGTTCACGCGACCTACACAGTAAACCCGTTTTGATAAATTGAAGGAAAGTTTTTGGGACAAAAATATGTATTTTTTTTTTCTGAAGTAACTGACTCATACCTTGGAAACCATATTTTACATTTAATATATTGCTCAGAATCGTTTTATTTGGATTGGTACAACTAAAGGTTTTGGTTTGGTTGTATTCCAGTGTGAAGTTTCGTAATGCATGCCGCAATGTGATGTGTGATGAAGAAGATTTTAAAATCGATTCATAACTTCCTGAATTCTGTGCGTTCTAAATCTACGTCAGAGTGATTGTTGTGGCTTTGATTACGTTTTCCGTTTTATTGGACATAAAATATACGACATGCACGCATAATAATTAATGTGGTTACATATTTAAACTATGTTTTAATGTTGCATGATTTTATTATTCAATTATATTAAAAAGCTACATTAAAAATTTAGTATTGTATTATTCAAACTTTCATACAAACTCTAAGTAATTCTACAGCTGTGACTGAAAACCAAAACTTGCACCAATAAAACGCCTAAGTTGGGCCAACCATGCACACCTATCTACACACACAAAAAAAGTGTAACGTTGCATCTCCGAATATGTTGACAGGTATAAGTATGTATGTATCATGCTGAATAAAATATACTCAGCTCATGTATGTTTTTCTATTTTCTTTAGTTTTTTACAGACATCTACATCGCAGTGGAGTACGTACAAAAACGAAATATATTCATGAACTTCACTGCACAGTTCTTTCAAAGATCAGCGCCTACGAACGTTGAACAATTCTCGTATAATCTTCTCTCGGCTAAAGTCTCTCACACTGCTTTGGTTGCCTGAGAAGATGGCCACCTTAAGGGCACCGCCTACCCGCGCGTGATAGGTTCAAAAGCGAAGGAGCAGTAAGGTCGACCTTGAAGCGCGCTATAAATGCTGCGTCCGTCGCCTCAACGAGCCAAGTGCTGGACTAGCGTGCAAGCTTCCCGCTGAACCGTTTTTACTATGGGACATTAAGGCCATGATGTGTCATTTATTTTAAACAATTACAAATAACTTAAATATATTTAAACCAAATGCTTTGAAAAAATTTGAGACTGTGTACAGTCATACGATACACAATTTTGCCAGAGAGTTTTTAAAAAATAATGTACCGTTTGCTAGTATAAAATTATTTTGCTTCATTTTGGCTTATTTTGACAACAAAATAAATGCTATTTCAGGGGCAAAAATCTAAAAATCTGTTTGGTGTATTACAACAGAAAAATTCAGATACAAACGATGTTAAAATTGCCAGAATGAAATTTTTATATATGTATTAATTTGCGTTAAAAAATATTTTCGAAACCACTGCAAAATTCTTTAACGTTATCAGCAGTCTTAACCAGAAGCCGAATTTCAACCCAAGAAGTTGTGCATCATACATAAGGCTTGAGTAATTTTTTGCACATTAACGGTCTCGTGTAAAACATTTCTTAAATGATGTGTCGTCTAATTCACAAAATTGTTGAAGGTTACCTGAATGGCTGTGCTTAAACTGTAATAAGAGAATATGTTTGCATTTGTTCCAACGTTTTCATTTGTTTGTGTGAATTATTATTGCGCTTTTAGTTTTTTCACACACGCAGTTTAATTTTTGAAGTTTGTCTTTTTGAAGTTCTGAGATCAAATATCGTAAAACTTCAACATGAACGAATTATCACTATGATAGTTAGCTAAAAATTGTTAAGCAATGTAAATATGTTATTTTTTACTCCATTCAGCCTCTTCAAGTATATTATTTCGTTCATAAATGAAACCTAGGTTGAACTAGAGTATTTTAACCCGAAAACGCCCTATGTTTCCCTTACTGATGTTCCCATTCAAATCCAGTCAATTACCAAACATTATGAACTTTCTATCTCTTTCTATCTCTCTCACACCTTCTCTTACTTCTGGTTCCCTTCCTCCACTCTAATATCGCTGATTAGACGGAAGGGACCATAAGCGCTATTCACAAATCTTGAATATATATTTTTATAGTTTCCACTACATAAAAATTCAGAGGGGTAGAGAGTCCCTGATACGAGCATACGTACGCACCAACTTTTCTGCAATCTCTTTTAACACCCATTTTCTTCCTCCATTACAGGCTTTTTTTTTTCCTCTCGTCTCCAGTTTTTTCTTTTGCATTTTTATTACCGTTCGCTAATAAGTGCTCCTCTGTCTGATATAAAATAAAAAGTCTGCTCTGTCCAACTTTGCTCCGTTCTGCGACACTCAAAAAGAAAAGTTTTAATCGAGGTAATTTGTTTTGTAGTGGTGACAGTTATTAAAAAATTGTTTTAAATACTTTATGGGTGAATAAAGAGAATTTATTAAAATATTTTTCTTACGAAGAAAAGCAAACAAATATGCGACTTTCATGTCATGCAGAAACTAGTAGAAAATAAAATTAAAAATTACACTTCATAAAATTATATTTCTAATGGCATTATAAACATTTAATAACATTTTTTAAAAATGTAATTTTTGTTTGTCAGACACTTCAAACTTATGCTGTACTTGTACAGTCATGGACACAAAAATTGGGCCACTGAAATAATCAAAGTCCACTTCGGCAATCATCGGCTGTATGTAAGTGGGAGCCTGGCATCTAGGCAACCTGCAGAACAACGAATAGCGGTGCGCTGGAACTGCGCTGGACACAGGTTGTGTTGTAGGATTGGAGCATCGCCCGTTCACACCTTCCTCAAGCGACCAGGCACTGTATATTGGCTGAACCAGTGCGGCGCACAAATCATTTAGTAAATGAAAAAGTGACACATGTCCATTTATATTACTCAAACATGAAGATAGAAAACGTATTTGTAAAACACAGTAACGAAGTTACGAAAGTGCAAAAATTTTCCAATAACCAGACAAAAACCGTTACCTATATTATATCTAAATGTTAATATTCAATGCACGCGTATTATCATTCTCATACTGCGAGCTGAAACTAATGTATATTGTAACAATGCGGTAATATTTAACTGGCAGTCGCGGTGACGTTATGGTCTGACTTACTCGCTTACATCTTTACATATAGAACAATTGCCGAACATTGGAGTGACCAAGTGGGATTTACCGGGATACTTCTATCCCTCTTTGGCAGTCCACTGCTGTACCATTGTGACTTAACTTCACATCATTCTGTTAAGCACGAACAAAACGTGTAACGCCATCACTGTACTGATTATTTACAATAAAAACCTTCAGAAACAACCATAGAACAAGTATTTCAGACACTGAATATCTAACATCAAGCGGTAAACTTGATCCTGATTACAGAATAATGTTGTGCGTTGTTGGTCCAGGCAGTCCCAAACGGCCACTTTCACCCAGTTTGACAGAAACAGTTGTCATTCTCCCGTGCGAAACGACTGCACACGTGGTTCCGTCCATGGGTCCTAACGTAGATTGTTACCATCAAAGCTCACTTAGTAGCCACGGTTCACGTAAAATAAATGTCACAGTATCGTTGTCAGAAGAACGTGACGCAAGGATAATATTTCCTTGTATTTTCTTGTTCTGTAGGTAATACCTAACTAGACAGTTCTGACTGACAAGTGATTAACGTATTGATTATTAACATATATTACGTAGTGCAAGCATATGTGAAGTGTAAAGTTATTAAAACGTTTTATGTTGCTGTTCCCTACGTTACTATATGTAATCCCATATTTAACAGTTGCCATCTGTAATGTATGAACGCACAACTTGCTGAATATTGCTGTCTACTATGTAGCATAACGTTTCACAATGTCGCGTTAGTGAACAAGTGAAATTTCAAATTTTTATATTCCAATATTCAAAATGCGTAAACGTGAAAATTTTTCAAACTCCGTAATACAAGCAATTAAAACAACGTTGACAAAATATTATTCTATAATATCGTGATATTTATAATATCTACAGCTTCTACCAAAAGTTCAAGGACACCTTTATATTAAACTAACAAAAGGTTCTGGCCTTACAATTAATCCTAAGTGACCTGATTATTAATGACACATGGATAACTGCTTCAGGCTATGTTCAGAGTTTAATTTGTTAAAAAAATTTTAATAAGACAGATTGTTTAAACGTTACCCCATTTTTCTTTTTTTAAAATAATAAAATAATAGTATAATATTATGCTTATTTTGTGGAATAAAAATAGAGAGTTATTCTGAAGTTAAAATTTTATTTTTAGGGTTTTGTGTTTCCGCCCAAAAGTATTAAGATACATATCACCCATTGTTATATTTTTTACATATCCGGAAATTCATTAAAGTGTAAAAAAAATTATGTTATTTAAAAAAACGAAAAAAATGGATAACTTTTAAACAAACTGTCCTATTTTTTATTTTGTTTTTACAAATTGTACTCTGAACATAGCCTGAAAAAGATATCCGCGCGAAATTAATAATCAGGTCCCGTATAATTAATTATAACGCCAAAAAGTTTTGTTAGTTAAACATAATGATGTCCATAAACTTTTAGTAGAAGCTGTAATTGGTACCTTTGTATGTTCTTTCATAACACGCGATAATTCTATCTGGATACTTGAGCAATAAGACCTAGTTAAACAAACTATTATTTTTCTTGTCATAGCCTGAGGCATACCATTATTGCGTACAATGCTCTGAAACAGTGGCGTAGGAACAGGGTGGTACAGGGGTACAATGTACCCTCCAAAATTTGATAGTGGGTTACAAAATATAATTTGTACCCCGTACATATTAGTGCATATGCGTAAAAATATAAAATTCAAATAAAGAAACACAATATAGCAAGACGTATGTTTAATATAATTTT
>PNEQ01081264.1:0-48747 GCA_003012365.1 Medauroidea extradentata
CTGGCCTCTGTAGCGTGGTCGAATGAGCACCAGTTTGTGGTATATGAATTACTGCTGCTTAGTAACAATTAGACCTGCCTCTGTAGCATAGTCGGATGAGCATCAGCTTGTGATACATGAAGTACTGCAACTTAGTAACAATTAGACTAGTCTCTGTAGTGTAGTCGGATAGCATCAGCTTGTGATACATGAAGTACTGCAACTTAGTAACAATTAGACTAGTCTCTGTAGTGTAGTCGAATGAGCATCAGCTTGTGGTACATGAAGTACTACGACTTAGTAACAATTAGACTGGCCTCTGTAGCATAGTCGGATGATCATCAGCTTGTGGTATTGAAGTACTGCGACTTAGTAACAATAAGACTAACCTCTGTAGTGTAGTCGGATGATCATCAGCTTGTGGTATTGAAGTACTGCGACTTAGTAACAATTAGACTGGCCTCTGTAGCATAGTCGGATGATAATCAGCTTGTGGTATTGAAGTACTGCAACTTAGTAACAATAAGACTAACCTCTGTAGCGTAGTCGGATGAGCATCAGCTTGTGGTACATGAAGTACTACGACTTAGTAACAATTAGACTGGCCTCTGTAGCGTAGTCGGATGATCATCAGCTTGTGGTATTGAAGTACTGCGACTTAGTAACAATAAGACTAACCTCTGTAGCGTAGTCGGATGAGCATCAGCTTGTGGTACATGAAGTACTACGACTTAGTAACAATTAGACTGGCCTCTGTAGCGTAGTCGGATGAGCATCAGCTTGTGATACATGAAGTACTGCAACTTAGTAACAATTAGACTAGTCTCTGTAGTGTAGTCGGATGAGCATCAGCTTGTGGTACATGAAGTACTACGACTTAGTAACAATTAGGCTAGTCACTGTAGCGTGGTCGAATGAGCACCAGCTTGTGGTACATGATGTATTACGATTTAGTAACAATTAGGCTGGCCTCTGTAGCGTGGTCGAATGAGCACCAGTTTGTGGTATATGAATTACTGCTTCTTAGTAACAATTAGACCGGCCTCTGTAGCATAGTCGGATGAGCATCAGCTTGTGATACATGAAGTACTGCAACTTAGTAACAATTAGACTAGTCTCTGTAGTGAAGTCGGATGAGCATCAGCTTGTGATACATGAAGTACTGCAACTTAGTAACAATTAGACTAGTCTCTGTAGTGTAGTCGAATGAGCATCAGCTTGTGGTACATGAAGTACTACGACTTAGTAACTATTAGACTGGCCTCTGTAGCATAGTCGGATGATCATCAGCTTGTGGTATTGAAGTACTGCGACTTAGTAACAATAAGGCTAACCTCTGTAGCATAGTCGGATGATCATCAGCTTGTGGTACATGAAGCACTTCTACTTAGTAGCAATTAGGCCGACCTCTGTAGCGTTGTCGGATGTGCACTGGCTTGTTATATATGAAGTACTGCTGTTTAGTAACAATTAAGCCGACCTCTGTACTGTAGTCGGATGAGCACCAGTTAGTGGTACGTGAAGTACTGCGTTTCATTAACGTTAGGCCGGCCTCCACAGCGTAGTCGTGTAGGAGCCGGTCACAGTGCGAAAGGTCCGGAGTTCGAATCCCAGCTCGGTCATGGCTGTTGAATTGTCCCTTCAACTCTCTTCACCCTCACTGGCTTTAAGACCTAGTTGTTTAAGGAGGGAGTGTTTAAAATCATCTCACCTTCAACTTAAATTTTTATAAGTTAGGCCATATTGAACATTGCCATATATTTCTAGGACACTTGAGTCAACCATTGTAGGAAAGTTTCGTCTGGGTGGTTTCCGATATCCGTATCCGTTGTCGAGTTTCGTATACACTTAGATAGCAATAAATATTACTGCCAGCAGAATTCTTCTACCTACTCACTGTACCCCGACCGTGCCTTAAAACCCTTATGCGACATGATTCTCGTAACTGCGAGTCAGAGCGTCGCCATGGAATTTCTGGACTCTCAATTAAGTGAATTTAACAGCGTTGCATCACGTGCTGGGAGAGATTTTGCCCAGAGGCATATTGTGTGCATGTCAGTGAATCGTGGTTACAGCGCCGGTTTGTGACAGGTACCCAAGGTACTAGGCAGTAATGTGTGCTACGAGGAATAGAGTCGAAGAGTGTATTCTGCGACTTTTATAACACTCTCTGTGTGCTCATTTGTGAGTGTGCATACAAACATTTAATGAACAGAGAGCTTGCATAAAGGGTTGGGACATTATTATTTTTAATTTATAACTGTTATACGGATCGTAATTATTAGGTTTGCTTGTCCTTAATTCGTGACAATAATTTAGACGAGAGTGTTACATCCTGCTTGTGGCATTTAGCGTAAGTAAAGCAATATTTGCTTACTAAGTTAGTGATATAAAATAAGGGAACAGTTATATATGTTAACAACTGTTTAGTTTTAGGTGATAATTTCACTACAGTCATTAATAGTTTTTGTATGAACAACATTTTGAAACATGACATGGTGCAATACGTACTTTGATGCTGTTAAAATGAAAACTAGCATGTGAACTGGACAAACGACACGTATTTACGTGTTAATTTTCGGAGTGTTAATAACATTTGTGTTAGATGCCACGCTACTAGTGTACAAAACATAATATTAGTTGATGAATTAAATTTTGTTAATTAATATTTTGTATTTCCAGACATTTTCTGTCGCAGTAAGAAGCTTTGTTGACACAAACTGACGTGAGAAGAATTATAGATAATCTCTAGAGCGTAAAAGGGATCCTTCAGTTTCCTTCGTTTGCCCAAGGTTGCAGCTGTCCACTTGCAAACATCCCGTATATGAGAGCTCCAGCCATACAGATTCCAGATTGTATGGAGAACACTGTGTGCCATTCCTCTGCCGTCTGTGGACAAATAACATGCGTGATAGTTTCAGCAAACAATTACATATTCAAACAGAAACTAACTGAATAGTTATAAACTGTTTCTTTGTTAATGGGGCAGTAAGTGTCGAAAACATAATTTATTCTCTCCTTAAGGAGGAGTGTTAGACAATGTTATTATATTTTCAGGTTTTGAGTCATATTATTTATTTTAATTGTAATATTAAACTTTTCTCTTCGATAAAGCATACGATATATTTGGTCAACTGCTTGACTTTAATAATAATGTAATCATTTTCATTAATTTGTCATGCAGAATCATTGCAAGATAATTCTTGAAAGTTAACCTATAATTCTCTTGTAATGATTCTGTATGACAAATTAATGAAAGATTCAATTATTATTTATATCAAGCAGTTTACCAAGTTTGGCGAACATAAAATGTTGATAATACTATTTGAATATATGTTACATATACATACATATGTAATGTGGGTATGTAGGACTTAAAGTCTCTTTGACAATTATATACTTTAGGTCGATAACAATTGCTCAGTAATACACGAGTACGCAGAGGGAATCGGCCATGTCTTGAAGTTAGGAATCATCGCGGGATTCGATCGGGTTTCAGAAAATCATGAAAACCTAGATCAGGATGGCGGGCCAGGAATCGAGAATGAACTGTACTGAAGGCAACTCTTGTTTTTGCCATCTTCGCCATCTTGATCGGTATAGACAAACTACGATTCTTCTTGTGAATTTGAATCTTCATTTAAGATGCGAACAGGATATACTCATGTGCGTGCTTCAGACAACATTTACTGATAAAAACCTTCTGTAAACTTAATTTTTCTGTGTAGATTTACGAATATAGTTAATGAAGACCGTTGCTGGAGGCCCCTGATGGTGCATTTAGTGGAGCTTCCACAGTAAGTTGATCGGCGAACCTGAAAAAAAATTTGTCACCCATTTTTGTCAACGCAAAAAAAAAAAAAAGGAAATTGCCAGCATAACTGATAAGCCATCTATCCTCAAAGTGACCGAAAATTAACTCTGAAAATAAAAATCGTTTATGTAATCTAAATGATAAAATTGATTTAGTCGTGTGATAAACGAAATATACTAAAGGTAAGCCAGTTTGCTGAGTAATATGCGAGTAACCAGATTAATATATTGGGGAAAATTTATTATCTAGAATGTCTTCCTATTATTAATATAAAAAAATTGCCGTCATTTTCAAAATGTTACAGAATGATGAACGAAATATACAAAAGTTAATTCAGGTTTGTATACAGTACATGTGTACCAATATTGATGAAAGAATGGAAAATATAGGCCTATATATAACCTAAGACATGTATTACTATACTAAAAATATAGCGATGGTCATCAATTTGATAATATGCTCACACAGTAAAAGAAATACACTTAAGTCATGTAAGGTTTGTGTGTTGTATATGTGTGCAAAGTTTGGTGAAGTTCTGAAAAATTTATCTGAAGATATGTGATACTACGCTGAAAATATAAGAATGGCCTCATTTTGAAAATATGCAAACAGGATATACAATATACACTGTATTCAAGTCAGCTGCGTATGTAGTATATGTGTACTAAGTTTGGTGACGTTCTAATAGTTATATCCGAGGATGTATGATGCTTTGCTAAAAATATTAAAATGGTCGCCATTTTGAAAATATGCACACAGAATGAACGTAAAACACAAAAGTCAAGTCTGCTTTCTATGTAGTATATGAGTACCAAATTTAATGAAATTGTAAGTCTGGTTTCTTAGATATCTAGTTTGACCCAAAATTCTGAAATGGCCGCCATTTAAAAAATATGAACATGGCGTATACGAAATACATAAAAGTCAAGTCAGGTTACAAAGTTCTATGTGTGTACTAAGTTTGATGAAATTCGGTCCATTGTTTCAAAAGTTTTTAGGGGACACGCACACACACACACACACACACACCAACACACACACACACACACACACAGAGAGAGAGAGAGAAAGGTGATCTCATAAATCCTACTTGTTCCTTCGGAAAGTAGGCTAAAAACATCCATTTGAAACATTTCCGTCAAATGAAACTGTTATTTTCCTTGAAAAATTCCTTAAAAAATTAGGGGCGTAAAGTACGTTTATACAATTACTTGCAGTACGCCCGCGGCTTTGCTCGCGTGTATTACTCAGAGCAGATACATCTTTGTACACCTGATAGTTATTTCAGTCATCAAGCGTTAGAATGACAAATATGCCAGTTGAGCTTACTCTGTAGCAGGATAAGTAGCTATAGCCGTCCACGCGAAAAGCCATGTCAATGTTTCAGGCGCATGTGTGCAACCCTCATTAAATCTTTATAAATCAAAGCTAATTTAAGTTATTTATAGTAATAAGAGTATTACACATATAAACGTTATCTTCGCGCTTTGTCTGAGACACAAGACACATCCGTTCTTAATAGAGCTGCGTTCTGCAGAATGAAGCATAACACAAACGGTTACATTAGCTACGTGATACTACCTAAAAAAAAAAAAAAAAAAAAAAAAAAAAAAAAAAAAAAAAAAAAAAAAAAAGGTTCAGTAAAATTTGTAGCAACCATTCTTTGTACTAGACTTCGGCAAACGCAGCGAAAAGAAAATAAGAACGACTCTGTCTCTTATAAAACGTGAAGATAACGTTGATATGTGTAATACTCTTGTTGCTATAGAGAACGTAAAATTAGCCTTGATTTATATGGGGTTAATGCTGGTTGCATACATGCGCCTGAAACACCTGACACGGCCTCTTAAGTTTGTCCCTGTCATTAACTGCGACTTCGTCTGGACATTATTTACAGTCACAGTTAAGTTGACAATATGTGGTAATTATAGACTGTTAAATGTAAGAGGTTAATCAAGTGAAATACGTAGTTTACGTGGTATTAAGACTGATTTACCTCGAGCACAACCATTGGTGATGGTACCCTAACTAACATATTTGCTTTTTCAAAACATTCACTTGGAGTTAAGTGGCATTGAGGAATTTTGACGGGATTATGTTTCGCTGAAATATAAACGTATTTGGTGCCCCAACCTTGACGTTGGTAATACGGTATATGTGGACTGATGCTATCGAAGAACCTCAGTAGATAGTGGACTACATAATCCATTTTCATCACTTTTGAACGACTTCGTCCAAATTACACTAATTTCAACTGCCTTGCAGTTTTTTTTTGTGTCAGACTTGCAAGTTTGCACAGCTTTTAAAACGAATTTTAGCCAAGAACCTCCCGAACAATAAATCGTAACTACAAACAACTGAGCCACATAACGTCGAAATTAATCATGAAAACTACTTTTAAAAATAAAATATTAATTTCCTGGGCTCACAGAGGTTGTACAATACCGCGTCTCGATAGATCTGTAGAATGAAACTCCTGTGTTATTTATTTCTCGCTGGTCGTACTTGCTTTTCGGATTGTCTTGCCTCGAAAGTTCAGAAACAAAGTTTTCTGTTTGATTAAGTTAACTAATAAAATAAAAAAACTTGCATTACTTTTTTAGGTACTTACGTAAGCATCATTCTGACGCGAATAATACAGCAATATCTCTACTGGTTAGATAAGTATCATCGGCTGATTGAAAATAAATTAATGTTCTGCCTTTTTAACCCCTTTAAGTGTCGAATTTCGATATATCTTAATTTCAGATCTTAAATATTTGTTCAAGTATCCAAGGACTCAAGTGAAGTGTAAATCATGATGATAGCTCATTCAGTCAAAGCAAAATCGATCATTCATTAAACATCACATATTACTCCTGTACAGTACTGAGTTCAAATTTTGAAAAATCTTAAAACCTTTAAAGCCATTTACGTAATAATCATCCTGAAGTAAAACTAAACGAAATATCTCGATGGTTTTGATATATATATATATATATATATATATATATATATATATATATATATAAGATTTATCTAAAACATATCACATGTCTTTTCAACTCCTAAGAAATTGAATTTCGAAATATCCTTGTATCACATTTTAGACGACTTAACTGGGGTCCCTTGGACGTGAAAAATACGACAACAGCCCGTTGGGTTCAAGATATATCGACGATTAATTAAAAACACATTTAATCAATTTTCACCCCTTTTCACCTCCTTAGATGCGGAATTCCGAAAATTTCTGAAAGTACTTTTCAGGTGTTTGAGTAAGCACCAATCTTAAACAAAAATCACGTCGCTATATAAAAATCAATGGGATCGATATATATTGATTTGAATAGAAAACACATTTTAACTCTATTTTTAAACTCTTTGGGGCTGAATTCGGAAAATATATTTTAATTGTATTTGCGATATTTACAAAAGCACAAAAACACAAAAAATTCACAATTCTAGGTCCAGGGGTTTGGGCTGCAGTTTGATATGTCAATCAGTCAATCAGTGTTCTCTTTTATATATAGAGACACAGCCAATGAGAGCACGTTGTAAAAAGTGTGGATATTAATATGTTTTTAAATTACTGTGAAAATTGCTTTTTTTGCTGCATAAAAAACATGAGTGATGTTTGTTCGCAGCTGATGCAACGAAATACATATATAATAACTAAGCGGGATAGCACAGTAGTAAACCGCTTACCTAACGTCTGAAATGCTCCACCTGTACCTTTTTCCGCTTTCTACATGTTTTCTAATATCAATCATGATTAGAGGTACGTCAATTTCGCGGATTCATCTGGCAGCAGCCTAGACTTGTCAGTCCTATAAACCCACTGGCCAAAATCGATTATTTATTGGCTTATAACCATACAAGCAGGTAGCAAGCGAAAGCACTTCGCATTATTTCCTTTTTTACTACAGGCTTGCAGTAGTCAAACGCGTTTCGTAACAGCCGCCAGCATGTCACAGACATGGCAATGAAGTATACATAATTGGCGTTCAACCTGACCTGGAATGTATCTGCGAAATTTACGTACCTCTAATCATGATCTGTGCAGTTTTTCCTATACTCGCCAATACGTACATATACAATGCGGAATATTTAAAATACAGAATTATTCTATATTTGATCGGAACCTCTTGGGAGGTGATTCCAAACCACAAAATATTATAAAAACACAAGTACGACTTATAGAATTAAGTTATTATTAAGGGCAGTACGCATACTTACAAATATTAAACTGCAGTTTTTCATATAGAGTTTACGCGAAGAAAGCTGTTAAGAAGTTTGTTGACACTGTGTAATATCCGTATAACAATGCTACACGTGGAAGTGGCTTGCTCGGAAAGTGGTAACCCTACATTACAATCAATATGTTTGGTAGACTAATAAAGAAATTGTTGGGTTACACAGAACAGGTTGCCTTTGTGTGAAGTCCTTAGGACGTCACTTCACGTCGAAATTATTGTTGTAAATTTTCAAAAGTTGAGTAATAACAGGTGAAGTGCTCTGCGCTGTCGTTCAGTTTGGCGTTTAAGGTCCTGCATACCGTGTCAATTATCACACATTCACCGGGTAACTACTGGAACATAACGTTAGTTATAATAAGGATGATATATCAGTAGAAATAATACGAAAATTACCCTAAAAGCTGGTCTTCAAACAGCCATTGGTAAGGTTTTAATGTTCTTCTCAGCGAACGGTTACACCGTTGCTTAAAGATGCGGTCTGGAATGTCAGCGTAGACTGGCAACGTCTTATGAAAGACTGTCAGATTACATTAAACATGGCTATTGCTGGTGTGTTTCAAATAACGATTATTTATTTAATTAATTACATATGATATTACGTAGCACAGTTAGACTCATAAAATCGACTGATAACGGCACCTTCTCAACTAAATGTAGGCTCCGTATCACTCGTTTACCCGACTCGGTGCCTTTGTAGTGTCGTATTAGGAGCTGGAGTTGAATCTACGTCAACTGCTTTGCTACATGAGCACGACGCCCAGCGATTTCGGCTATTACTGCATTCGAAACTCAACAATCATGTTGGGTAGAACCTAGCAATCATTTTTACAGAGTTCCCAGTTGTACTCTGACATTCCAGGTCGCGTATTTAAGCACAGGTTTAACACGTTAACCTAAATGAATATTACAGCAGAGCCATTGGGTCCATTTTATAAAATGGTTGCAATTATGACCTTGTAGAATGATATATTATAAGTCTATTGTTTCATACAGCTACTCATAAAACAAATAAGGAGTATAACGTGTCTTTTTATAAGCTTATATTATAAGAATAATATAATTATGTTTCAATATTTTTTGTGACGCGTAATATAAACTGTTATTATAATTAAAACTTTTCATTAGTTAAAATAGCATGTTATAATGTTAATAAGTTTAACAGCTATTGTTACTTAAATCGGGTCACTTACAAAATTTGTTTCGCTCGTTAAAAGAGCGAAACAAAATGGTTCACCCGACTACGTCGAATGAGTTAAAGAATGGTCTTGGAGGATGGAAAGTGCTACTTTTCCACCTTTATACAACTTCGCTTAACCCTTAAACATTCGGTAGCCTATAATGATTATATATGAACACTCCTCGCAAAAAAGAGGTATTTTTATTGCAAACTGTATTTTGCAATATCATAGTGACAGAAAAATCTAACTACAAATTACGTTCATTAGTATTATCATTGTTTAGGTTCCCCACACGGCAATAAATTCAATAACTGCAATCTCAGGTATATTTTTTCACCATTTTTGGCAAGTTTTACACCGAAAAATTTAAACTCATTTTAGTGTGTTTTATGTCGTTTGCGAATGTTTGCCGATAATTTTTATGATTTTTATTTTCAGTGTGTGTATTTTCGTAATGTTAACTTTCAAGAATTCTCTTGCAATGATTCTACGTGACCAAACATTTGTAAAAGATTCCATTATTATTATTATTATTATTATTATTATAATTATTATTATTATTATATCAAGCGATTTACCAAAAATATATCCTGTGCTTTGTCGTAGAGAAAATAACTATAATAAAATTTGAATAAATGTTATGACTCAAAAACTGAAAATACAAGTCTGACACTCCCCCTGAAGCACAAAGATATTGGAAAATATATAACTTCAGAAAACCACATAAGTAAATAGAGATGGCGCAATAAATAACAAAAAAGGAGTGTCACAGATTTCTCTATAAAACTAATAGCGTAAAAACCAGGAAGTCGCTGAATTCACCTAGCGACGTGGCGCAATGGTAACAAGTTGGATCCGCGTACGGGAGGACCCGGGTTCGATCCCCATCTCAGTTTGTTTTTTTTTTTTTTTTTTTTACTTATTTAAATGTTTCCAATTGACTAAGCTTGCTACAGAAACTTTATAACATCAATTTGATTTAGAGGCGGGTTTAAATTGTAGAATATGTGTTGGAGGTACGGTATACGTCAAGTTGGATTACAATCAGTGCACACATTTTATATACATAGATGAACAAGGTTACACAAGGCGTTTATTGTAAAGTAGGTTTCCTAGGAAATAGATTTAAGAATGTTTGATACAACTTACATAAAGGTATGCTAGTAAAAAAAAACATTGTTGTCAACAATACATAGTACATATTTCTCATATGTCACTGTATAACTTGCGGCAGTATGGAATGAGTTAGCTTGAATATATCCTGTATATGACGTTAGAGTTTAAAAGGACAGCATAGTTAACAATCGCCGCTGTCACTTTATTTGGGGTCTTCACACTATACAATTGAAAATGCATTGCGTTGTTATTTAATATTTATGACCATTATGAAATTAATTAATTATTTAAATACCTGCCGCTGTGTCATCTGTTTTGTAGCAATGTAAGATTTGTTATGCGAACTGTACCGATAAAATAATATTATTAAAATAAGTATTTGGTTGTTATAAATAACTTGTTGCTATAAACTATTTGGATGTAACTTAGAATGTGTAAAAGAGTCATTTAAATTAAAATATGTACGGATATTTATTTTTAAAGAATATATAGACATAGTAGCACTATTTAGCGTATTTATTATATATAAACCTCTAATTATATTATCTGACTTTCCTTTTTATTCAAGTGCATCAAACCACGTATTTTTTGAAAATGTGTTCCGTTCTTGGCGCCGTCTTTTCTCAGCCTTCCCAATTTGGTCTAGTTCTGTCATTCTGTACTTGAACCTCAATGAACTCTTTCTGTGTGTTAGATTGAACTTAAATTAATTAGTCAAAAGATCTCACGCCTGGTTTTATTACATTAAAAATACTGTTTATATCTTAGACACGTGATAGATACTCGTATTTTTTTAATTTAAATCTGCATTTATGTACTACACACTTACCTTGTTCTGTGTAAGGTATCCTGTGACAGTGGGCGTTATTATGCCACTAATAGAAACAGCAGTGGTATACAATCCCGCCAGCACGCTAGAATATTTAGGAGCTATGTCTAATGCATTCACTCTGAAAAGAAAACAAAAATTCTGCATCACCCAATTAATTACAGTAATGTTTTAACCCCGTAACAAGCCAGTATGAGACTCTGATTAAACTGTTTCTATTTTGGCCATTATTATTATGCAACAGTTTCATAGTTGCAAAAACGTGAGCGACCAAACTCGCACTGGACCTTTTAAAAAATTTGCCATAATTTTCGTGTAGTAAACGATTTTGCAACTTTTTTCTTGTCCAAACTCAAGCGTATGTGGTTTAACTAGCAACGTTTATACATTCTGTTAGTAAACAATGTTAACTATTTTGTTATAAGTCACGTATGGAATGTTGGAAGAGTCAGCTATTCCTGCGGCGATCCTTATACGTGTTTAATTCGAGAAAAAATTAGTCGTTACAGTTTCGTTTGTACTTAAATAAAATGATGAGAGAAAAGTAAATATTGAACCATTCAGCCAAGCTCACTAATTATGAGAGAAAAATTTATAAATCGCAATTAAGCTACAAAAGTGATACTGTAATATTACAAAAATAAGTATTTTAACGCAATTTACTTTATTTCCCGTGAATTTCACATGTATTCTGAGTAATAAATAATTACGTTAAGGTATAAATATTTCACGAAGTATAGCCTAAATATTTAATAACCCAACATGACACGTTAAGGTGGTTTTAAAAAATTCATTTTAAACCACTAGATTACTTTTAAAACTTGATGACAATTATTTCAAGCGTAAAATTCGTGACGTGAAATTCGTCTGCTTAATAACTTACATTGACTGTTTCGTTGGATATGGGAGTAATTCATTTTAACGATTACATTCTCTGATTGATAGTGATTATTCGTTGCTAAGTTTTGGTGTAAATATTTTACGCTATAAAGTAATTATTCTGATATATTTTTCAAATTATTAAATTACGAAAATCAAGAATCCTACTAGTGGCAGGTGTGAGTGTATAATAGTGAGTGTGATAGCAAAGTATTAAAGAATTAATAACTATAACTAGTCGCTAATGTTTCGATAAAGGTAAATAATACACAACATCCTGTAACGAACGTTTTATGAGTTCAAACACACACGCATGTTCACCTATTGTTTGGTAACATAAATTTTCAGTTTTACAGTTACGTAGAAAAAATGTAAAAGTAAATAAACATTTAATTAAACATTAAAATTAAAGATATATATTTAAAATCGCCGAAAGTACGTAACTATTTTGTTTGTACTTTGTAAATGCCCAAATGACATTTGCAATGAATCATTAATTTTACAGATACAGAAACCCAAAAATATTATAAAATAAAAAAAAATACATTAGATTAAAATTTTTAAAGCTTCTCTTCTAACTTAAAATAGCGTGTATTAATTTTTTTTTTTTACTTTTCTATGTACTTGGCGAAGTGTAGAGTAATAGGTAAAATTTCTACTTACACGTAGAAACATTTACAACTTAGACCTATTTGATAAAAAATTTTTTTTAAAAATACCTTCACATTGTTATAGGCTTGGCAGGCTTTATTTTGCACGTTGCGAATATTCACGTATAAGTACCGTGAAAATAGTTAAGTTACAGTTTATTTACGCACTCAATAGTCAATGCATAGTATTTTCAATACTCAAAACCATTGAGTGTTTTAACATTTGCAGCACTTGCAGTTCGTCATTCTGTGCTCTTAAGATTGGCAATAACGGCAGGACTTTCGTTTGTCCAGACTGGCATTTCTGTGTGTGTTATGCCTTCATTCTGTGCATTGACCGGGAAACTATCTAGTTTACTTATTTTTGATAATAAACATTAGGAATCTGCAGTCTTTACGTTATGTATGTCTGTGTAGGACTGGTTGTTATAGGAATAATGAAATCAAATCTTGCTAATGTTGGTGTTTTGTGTGCATCTGCGTTTTCACATATTATTTAAATCACGAAATAGAAAATCACTTGGGGTTACGTAATAGTTTGCCTATTCGACTACTAATTGTAATATATATCCTTTGTGTCAGTCTCATATTTGGTGGTATTATAAAAGTTTATTTTTTCCTGGTACATTCTTGGCGGCATTTGCATTCGTGATACCAACATAACATATTTAGATTATTTGACGTAAATTATAACTAAATTCATGCCTTCTGTAAAGCCTTTCGTCGAATAAACCAACGTCTCTCATCATATTTCTTCGAAATCCCATTATGAATTTTTTTTTTTTTTTTTAATTTTCCTAACCAACTGTAAAAAAGGGAAACTAATACACTTTGTCATATTGCGGCTGGTGCTTGAACTTGATGCAGCAAGGCGCATAGCAACAAATGGACTACGTTGCTTTGGTCAATTTCATTTCTTCATCCGACAGTGCCATTTAGTTACTACTCCCCATATTTGTGCATGAATTCAATAGTAGGAGTTGTTAGCAATAGCAAGGCACATTTTGTCTTATTTCGTATTTACTAGTTTATTAGGTTATTATATACGAAATTAGCACAGCCTCAAAATCAATGTTGTATGAAATTCATAGTTGCAGATGTATCTTTTTTGTTTTTATTCTTGTGATGTGACAATCAAATTTCAGTATCTACAAAAATAACGTCTTAAGCATTTCTTCCTATACACCACTTCTCAAAAAATTGGACCGCCGAAAGAATCTGTATAAAATTGATTGCATTTTCTCTTGTCCTGAATTTAAATTGACGCAGAGCTTCATCAAACCAATCAATGCTTCAATTTCGTAAGAGTTGGTGACTTTGAAAAATGGAGAATCAAAATTATATTATAGATTAATTTTCATGCGTGTTTATTGAGTGTTCCATTACGTTAAAATTAAAGTAATACCTTCATGAACTGAATGTTAACCATTACACTTCAAATTACATAAATAGAATTTCGTTTTAAATTCAGAGCAGCAACTTTAAGTTATGATGACGTCACTTTCTCAACACTGCTTTGTCTAATTTGTCGCGAGCTGTTGCCTGCTACTTCCAAACAATTAAGTTATTTTCACCGTAATTCATCTGCCTGTTGTAGGCCTACGATTCCTTCAATGCTCCAATGCCACTATTTTCAGTTTAACTGAGTTCAGTTAGTTAAATTTCATTCTCAGCAGACTTTTCTCCGTAATCACAACCATCAGTGTCCATTTAAGAGTCTGTCTCTCGACTGTAACATGGAAAAACATCGTCTACAGGACACATATGAGTCATCAGATCTATAATCATCGCCACTAGACAGTAATTATTCCAGGGTTTACTGTAACAGTTTGGAACAATACGGACCTTCACGTGTGTTGACATTTTCATTCATGTTGTAAGATTCACCGACTGTCTGTAAGAACGCACTTTTGCGTCTAGTAGTAACATAAGACTGTAAGAATTATAAAAATACTTAACACTTGTAATAACATCAGTCTGTGAACCGAATGCAGATTCTTCTCTAATATCACTAGCTAAAGCGCTGGCTTAAAAAACATGTTCTCAAACGTACGACGAACTGTCGAATGACACATTGCTCGGGGTTAAAGGTTGTACGATTGGCAATGTAAGCAAAACAGCAAACAATTAAAACAATACAAGTCTGTGTGACCAGTTAAGAGTTAAGATAATAATCATATCTAACAAACATTAAGCAGCATGCATATCGACATTAACATCGTGCTAAGAACAATTATATCCTGAGAATACTCACAATATCTGCACGTGATAAGTACTGCTGCCTATTAGAATCATAGTCAAACAGAAGAGAGACAGCGTGGAAGAAGTTGTTAGTTGAATCAGGAATCCAAATAATGCAATGATCGAAAAACCCCCGCAGATAAAAATTTTTCTTGCCTAAACAAAATACATACTACAAATAGTAAAATATTTCGAAAAAAAAAAAACCCATTCTTAGGAAGTTGTGCATATTTTAACGTAGTCCTATATATAAATGTTGGTGGGTATTTAAAAACTATACAACTTACTGCAGTGAAGGTCAATATTTTCTTCGTGGTTAACAAGTCTGCAAAAGGAGCCATCACGTATGAAAACAGGATTTTGCTAAGAAATATAAAAGACGATAGATAACCTGAATTCTTGTAATCAAACTTCAGCACATCTGTAAAAAATGGTGAGGACGTAAATTATTATAATTTTAAACAAAAATTGACTAAGCTAATATTGAATACTATATTAATTAAAACATACACCAACAAATTAAATCGTTTTTAATACCATACCCAAATAACTTACGACATATTCGAAAACACAATTAATATTTGAACTTGAACATGTACATCGTGATGCATACTGTATGTACCAACTATAAACCTAAACTTCTTTGTGTAATTTATTTTTGGACCTGATATAAATTATTCTTACTGATAGTACATAGGGAAGTGGAATTAATAGTAGTATCAGTATTTCGTATTTATAGAGAGGAACTTTGCATGAGAAAATTTAACTCTCTCTCTTTTTATTTGACATTATTTTTTATTTTATTTTGAGTGTAATAGATAAAATTGAGTTCAATTTTAAATGAATTAGCAGTAAGTACAATTTACCTTTAATGTAGGCTGGATACTGTGTTACAAACAACTGATAGCTCCACAATCCCGCAAAGTAGGCTACAAAACTTGCCCAAACAGGTAGAGACGTGATGATTTTCATGTATGGAGTGGAAGATACCTGCGAAATATAGCAAATGTCAACTACTACACGTTAAGTTAATTACGCAATGAATGAGTCGCTCATTGTAAAATTTTAATCCCACTCTGTTAATTCAAACATTTTAAAGAAAGGAACGTTTTATTATATTTGTTTAGTGAACATTTGAGTGAATAATTACAATCGTAATCGAAGAATTTACATTGGATGCATATATGAACATGTATCATGCAATCAAGTTTATTAACTCACACATTTAATAAATTTGCGTAGTAAATATATTATGAAATGTAATATTTTAATGCACTTTGGTGACTTAAAGTCCATAACATATGTATTTGACCAACTTTTAATATTTTAAAATGCGTTCTTACAATTGCATAAAAATTGATTTTTAGTTGTAATAAAAATTGTATTAGTTAATCATTTATTACAGATAATTTTTGTTGCAATGTGTTTGTAAGATTATACATACTGACAAATTCGTGTAGTAAGTACAAAGACAAATCTTAACTGAACATAGGCCTAATATGTTTCACTTTGTAATATTGAAGATATCGGTTTATTGTACGTCTACACCTTTCAAAAGTTTCAACGCCAATATTTTCATACCAAAGGGACCGCAAAAACACAAATTTTCGCCATTTTCGGCCGTTTGGATGCATGATTTAATGACTAGTGGTGAACATGGCTCGATTAAAGATGCATGAGAAATTCTTTAAATACTATTCGTTAGCAGTCATCACACTTGTGCGGTGAGTAGTTATCGAATAATCTTGTAGCGGCCGAAGCTCTGCGTACTTCTCGGCGGCCTTAACAGGCGGCCACCTTAAAGTTAACGTTGTTACTTGTTGTGATAATTAAGGAGCTCAATACTAGTGCTGATTCGCCGTGCATATGATGAAATTTGAGATGATTTTCCCGTGAATTTTGTAAAATAACTCAAATTTTAATATTATAACAAACATTTTGTAACAAAACGTAGTTTCCTATTAGGTAAATATTGATAGGTTAAATCGGCAGTGTAATTACCACAAAATATAAAATTAACTTGTATTTATATTATTTTATTTATGGTTTTAAAGCACTTGTTTTGTGGCGGGATTCTAAAAGTGTGCGGGTACTTATAAAATGCTCACAAACCCCTCATGAATACAGTTACAACTACACAAATTTTGCTCTCAGGACACGTAACTTCCAACATGTAATCATAGTAGCCACTCTATCAGTCACCATCTGGCAACAATTCTACATTTAAAATGTGTTAAATCACCATTAAATTACTAATATCAAACAATTATACGGTATTTTTCACTTTTATTTTTTCTTGCTTGGTGGGAAGACAAACCTACCCTTCTTTTTACTTGGCATGTTTCCTTCAGGCTAGTTTGTATGTATTGAAGTTCGGATTGTGGTATAGTCTTATCAAGTGTAGGATGTTCCTTCACTAAAATCTGTGCTGCTATGAACCACACCACTCCAACAGAACCTGCAAGAATCATAATAAGCAGATGAATTGCTTTGGAGATGAAAACTATTAACAATATCATTAATTTAAGGACAGTGTTGAACTAGAACTTGGGAAAGGGCATATATTACTATTTTGGCAGTGTTTAGCATGCATATAGCATTTCAAAGTGTAAAAAAATTAATGCAATTAAATAAAAACCGCGGGGTGTATTCCTGTTAAGTGCGAAATAACATTAATTGCAACATTATCAGATTGGCACTCTACTGTCTGGAATTAATCCAGTACACAAAGTGTGAAAAATGTGGCGTGGTTCAGAAAGACATAGTGGGAACATTTGAGGCTAGAAGTGGATAGGCGAGGATTTCAGAGGTAGGTATAGGTATCAATGGATCGGACAGACAGAAATACTTAGTACCTGGGTTGTTCCTGCAGCAATTCCTTCTATTCAGTTACTGTAACTAACGTAATATTTACTTCCTACCACAAATCATTATTGTTTCAACAGAAATACTTCAGTAGTACCTGGGTTGTTCCTGCAACACCAATTCCTGCTCTTAAGTTACTGTAACTAACGTAATATTTACTTCCTACCACAAATCATTATTGTTTCAACAGAAATACTTCAGTAGTACCTGGGTTGTTCCTGCAACAACAATTCCTGCTGTTTTTTTTATCTACTTAAAAGGTAATTCTGAAAGGACGCTACAGTGCTCGCTCATAATGTGAATGCCAGGTGTGGCAACGGTATAATGTGCGTACAAGATATGAACAAACTTCGTATATGTGCGTGTGACTAATGATTTATTTCCTTTAATATTTCTTATGAAACACTGCAGAATCGATAAATAGTTGCAAGCGTTCCGTACGTTTCTGAACGTTACTAATTTGCTTTTTGATGCTGATATTCAGAACGTGGTTGATTAAGTGAAGTTTAGTTGATAATATGGATCGGACTTATGCCCGGGCCTAGATCGCAACTTTCATAGGGACTCACTTTTAGCAAGGAGAAAAATCAGAAGAACTTCCCATCACTGGTTTTAGAATTGCTAATATGGCGAATAGTAAAAAAAAATTTAGTTGATTTTTTTTTCACTATTGACTTATACTCTCTCTCTCTCTCTCTCTCTCTCTCTCTATTAGTATTACCTACTGTGTGGCCCACCCAGCTAATTATTTCTTAATAACCATGTTACAATTAAGCTGAATTGTTATAATGACATTACTACTATTACTATACATATCGAGTGGACAGAGCAAAGTAAATTTAAAAGGACGCAATTTATTAATGGAAGGATGGAAAACAGGGGCTGCAGGACGCTGAAATTGACGGGCCTAGAGGGCCTAGATGTATAAATCCTGCTCTGTTGATAACATAAGACAGACATCAGATTGTGGCAGACGGAGTTGTAACAGTCTTACCCGTACAGTAGAATATGGCCTCCCAGCCCCAGTAATATCCTATCACACCAGACGCTGCAACAGTAGCTGCGTGTCCCCACTGAGCTCCCGAGACAACTATTGCGACAAGAGAACTTCTCTCTTCAACAGGAAGCCACCTGGACAGCAGCAGCTCCATACTTGGCTCTAGAATGCCCTGGAAATAGCAACAGACTCTTAGCTAACTGGTCGTTGAAAGCTATGTATGTGCAAATTCTTACATATCTTCCCTTATCTCGTAACTTACTGGACAATAAAACTAAAATCGCTTATAAATATAAAGGAGATGTACAATAGCTGTAAAAACTAATCTTAAGAGGGAACGGTTGTTTTTATGGCTACTTTTGTTGTGAAAATTAAAATCGTGAATTATTACTGGGTTTCCATTAGGGTTTCTGTTATTGTATGTCACGCTAATTTGCCAATACGTTATTTTTTAAAATTGTTGTATTCCTAAAAGTATATAATTTACACAAATCAACTTTGTATATTATATAAATTTGTCGGATATTCAGAGGTTTGCTGTGTGTATTGTAACATTATGAAATGATCTAATGATAAGGTTTTCATGAGTCAGAGCAGAAGAAAAATACTAAAATAAATATCTAGGGAAAGGAAAACATCGCGTGTTCAATGATCCACATACTAGAATCCAATGTCCTATGCATATTCATGCGCCGTCTATTTGTTTATTGTCTGTTGTTCAAGTGAGTCGCAGATAATGGACAAATGATCGGGTCTTGAGTATACACAGAACAACGGGTTCATACATGTAGGTAATTAAACTCTTGAAGTACTTCTTTTCTTGTAAATGACGTGTTTTCCTTTAGCGAAATATGCAACATAAGGTGGTGGATTGGTCATAGTATTGCAACATGTTTTAACAAAGACGGCGAAGGGAGAAAATCATTTCTCCAGAATTAATTTCATTGTAAACTTGTGACATGTATGTACATGGATTCACCAATCACTGAGGATGAATTAGAGAGGTAAATTCTTAAAATAATTTCAGACTTTTAAAGTGTTGTGATGTGTACACAATACCAGTCGCTCTCTCTGTATCGTTGCAGTAGAGATTTTGTTGAAGTGTTTACCTCCGCGTGTATGAAGATTTGCCTACATTTTAGGAACCTTCACTTCGCCGCTAATATCTTGTATATGCGTTCTTAAAGGAAACGGAAGGTTCTGGACGCTTGCACCAAGAGCAACTTTTTGTTCAGTTAGACTTACTGGATGCGGCGACCATTTCAGAAGACCATATCTCATGCCAGCAAAAACGTTGTATGAAATTAGAGGGACGTCACCCATATGTTTTGTACCTATGTTGTGTGGAATGTTTTAACTCTATTTGTTTTCGTATGATTTTGAGTTCGATAACCCTGGACACAGTTAAAACCATCGTGGTTTTATTCACATCCGCTTCCGATATTTTGCCAAAATATGAATTTAATACTTGAATTTCAAGGGTAGATATCTCCCTAATTAGTTGAGCTACTCTACAAGTTGTGTTTCATACTGTCGTCATTTTCACAATGATACACTACCTGAAATATTTTAGCTGAATTTCCAACTAGTGACTGTAGTATTTTCCTATTGTCTAACGAAGAAAAATATATGACGAAAATACATCTTGCTGGCCTGAAAGATAAAAATCTGTTTTGAATGATCATACAGGATGACACAGTACGTCAACTAAATAAGAAAAACCACACTCTAATTAAATGTTGTAATTTACCAGGAATATAATTTGAACTCCAGTTGTCAAAGGAATCCCTTGTAAATCTATAAATGTTGTTACTGTAAAAATTGTAGAGTTTATGTTCATAAAATTACAATGAGTAGCATTTTGTACTTGCAATAAGGTAAAATGAAATTTTAAAACTTTATTTTATTTTGACTACGAAAATTAACATTTTTTAAATAACTGCTCATCAACTGATTTTTACGTATAATATGTAATTGTATTGAGAAAATTGTGAGGATATATTTGTTTAACAACAGTACCTCGTCACTATGTCAAACATTCCCTCTATAGTGACAAGTAAATTTACGCGGCCTGAATTAACATTGAGAATAATGTTTGTGACCAATTTAGTCCAACACAACTTTGTAAACAGCCGGGACATGGAAACGAGCCCAGAACCTATCGTACTGTGAACCGGTGCGCAGCCAACTACGGTAAAGATGTCGGCCCCCTAGACCATCTTGAGGACATACTTCGCTTTTTTATTTGTGTATATTCAATATACAGTTCAAAGACTATACAATCTCAATTTTGTAGCATGCAACCAATATAAATATTTACTGTATTCCAACAAAATGCTTACCAGAGAATGTGACTTGTATATAACTATATAATTTCCTACGAACCAATGATTTTTGTATACAAGAAAGTTTTCCTAAAATTTTAAAAAAGGAAATCGAGGAAACTTTAAAGGATTATAAAAGGACAAAGAAATTTCTGGAAATGTTTACATAATTCCAATATACTATAGTTATTGGCCACACTAAATATCCTTGCAAATTACATGTATATTCAAATTAAATTTTAGTAAATCAATATTTGCACCTCGCATAATCCTTCAAATATCCGAAGAGCAATGAGTACGTAGAGATGAATACGAGCTAGTACTGGTGTCAGTAACGTAGTAATTGAGGTTAAAATAACACCATAACCAAACACTCTGGCACCACCATACTTTGCAGCCAATATTCCTCCGAGTATATTCGTTGCAATGTAGCCATAGAAGAAAACACTGAGAAGAAAGCCACGTGTCTTTGCATCCCAATCAAAGTCTTGAACCTGGAAAAATATATTAAAACTATCATTTAATACACAGACATTTAATTGAGTTCGTTACTGTTAAATGGAAAACATAACCGATGGCATCGCAACATCTTATATTAATTATTATATTACTGTAAAATATAACAACCATACAAATTAAAATCTACGCCAATTGTATATGACGTACTATATTTTTGTTGAAGGTAGCTTTCGCGATATCGACACGAGAATTTACATGTTGCTACTTAAAATGCGTTTAACCCTTTCAGACCTGACGTACTCAATTAAAGCCACAAAATTTTCAAGATCATTTAATTATTAAAACTGTACTAACTCCAATAAAAACTTTAGGGTACAGTTTTGTATGCCTATTTTGTGGTTTTGCACTTAGAGCCATCTGTTAAGATCTGTACAAAGTTGAAATTGAAAGCAAATTAACAAAAAACAAAAACATATTTAATACAGGTTTTTTTTTATCGAAAATAAGTAATATAACAACGGAGAGTTTTTTCTTCGTGTTCATTTGTTTATTAATTGTTTTTATATTGCTATGTACACTTTAACATCAAGTTAACACAACTGGGGAAAATTAAATATGACAAGTGGTGTTTTTACTTACCTGATACATAGACTTCTGTTATACAGAAAGAGCGTGAATTTGACAGACTATGTATAACATGTTATTCCTTATAAAAATAAACGTCGATAAAGTAGGTGTCACTTTTTTCTTTAATTAATAGTGTAAGAACAATAAAGCCAACCGAATCTTTAAACTTTAAATTATTGTACTTGTGAAGCTATGAAGGCATTTAAGAATAAGTACTGAATCAGTAACAAGAGTTTTATAACACACCTACTGAAAATGGTTTAGCAACATCATCGCGTTTAATTAATAAAGTGGATGTTGCATTACACACACACAATATATATATATAAATAAATATATATATAATTAACTTTTTATTTAGTTTTTTAATTAGACTCCCAGTGATTTGCCAATATAAATTACTATGTAGCAAGTTTAAATAAATTGTCACGTTGGAACATTCTCATGATGATAGTTTTCAACTAATTATTGCATAACATTAAAAAAAATGCCAGAAGCTTGAGAGGTAGGCGATAAGCGACACACAAACCACTGAACTTACTTCGTTTTAATATAATGTATTTCGACTCTTAGCTTCCTTAATTATTTTAAGGGAAAATGACTAGAATTTTTTCAATGCATATTTTCGTGACGGAGTTGGTCGATCGATTTCACAATCACCTATTTGAAAATAGTGTTATTATTTGATTTAACGAACTGAAAAATAACGTCTTGATGGTTTCATGTTAGAAAACATTGTACTATGGTTTTTAGTTATTTAATCTCGCTTTTAAAAGGAAAAAAATACGGGAAATTGAAAACAAAATCCGTCAGCGAACATGTGCGTGCAGAGTTCATACGTTAATTGAAAGCCTTAAAATATGAGCACAGAGCGTTACTCGAAGCTTAAGAATATAAATAGCCAAATTGGTGTAAGTGCAAAAAACTGCTTACCATTTAACTATCCTAAAAACTGTTAAGAATGCGATCATACCTCAGAGTATTAGAAAGTTAGAAATTACAGAATACTTGTTTTTGCTAGGGAATCCCATCGTGCAGCTAATGATAACGTAGTGATTCGAGTGTACACATACTTTACTTACGTGTATTTCTGTTCCATTCTCGCTAGTAATAGTGTAGTTCTCAGTCATAGGAAATACAGCAATACTGAGGTTTGAGCGTAGTACAGCTTTAACCATCTCTCCAAGGAAGATAATTAGTACAACACGGTACCTTCTTCGTCTCCAGATTCTCCATCTCGGTCCGAGTCCGTCGTTGAAAAGTTTACCTGTGCTGAGAAAAGACACGGTAGTTACGTGGATAACTCGTGCAGGATTTTTCATCTTAGAACAGTTTAAAGAGTCACGATTATTTCTTCAATGTTAGGTGCTAGTTTAATTTTTAAATACTGTGAAATTTATAAAATGCAAGCATTTAATTTGCAATGTGTTATTATACTAACGCATTAAATTTTACTTGATGGTTTATTTCATTTTTCTAGCAATAATTTATCACCAAAAGAATTACTTACTTTTCAATAAACGTTTCTGATTCAGTATTCAATTCTTCTTTATCCTGAATACATTTTGTTATAGGACGTTGAGGACCATCCATAATCCTTATTATTGATTGGAGTCAGGCGTATTCAGCTGCGAAAAAAATTGAAATTTTAAAATGCACAATTTGTCCAAATTACCTTAAGAGATATCATCTCCATATATATATATATATATATATATATATATATATATATATATATACATACATACATATTGTTCTGGATCAAGCCTTTTCTCTTTCTTGGTGAGTTCAACAGGTATATACAAATGTAGTATTTTGAGATGCAATATATTAAGGTAGCGATGGCTAGTTTTTTTTAACATTGGTTAAAGAAATTAACGTTTTTAACTAAATTTTTGAATATATTCAAGACTAAAAGCAGTCACATAATGTACAATATTACGTAGGCGTTTTGCAAAATAATACACCGTTCGTTCGAAAAAAAATATTTTGCTTGATTTTGACATGTTTTCATAATAATTTTAGTATTAGTATGGGTGCAAAAAACTAAAAAAAGAAGACGTAAATAACCAATTTTTCTGCACTGGAGGGGAGGGGGAGGAGGCCCGAATGGTCAGATCATTCGCCTCCCACCAAGGCAATCAGGGTTCGATTCCAAGGGGGTCGGTCCCCGTATTTTCGCATGTGGGAATCGGGCCGACGATGCCGTTGTTGGTCTGCAGTTTTTCTCAGGGATCTCCCGTTTCCCCCGTCCATTTATTCCAGTGCCGCTCACTAGCGCTAATGACCTCGATGTTAAGTGCTGACAAAAATGTCTCGTTCACTCTCTACTGTGCTTCCTTTGGCAGAAACGTGATATACAATTCTCGTATTTTCAACTTCACGTTCATATAGTTGATAATGGAAATCGTCCTACGAAATACAGTGCTTTACTCATTCCACTTGGCTGTGCTACTGATAAGAAAATGTCTCCTGTGTCAAAACATCTAGGTAATCTGTTTTCAATACAAAACAACTTCTCAACATTGGACAGGTCACATACAATCTGACACACGATGATGATGGGGATGATGCTGATGATGATGGTGATGGTGAACGTCCAGCTGGTTATGATCAACGTGAGGAGCTCCCATGCTTCCGGGTATTTGTTTAGATTGTCGCTGCAGTATCATCTAGGGAAAGTGTCATTTAAATTGTTGTAGCTTCACTACCCACTAACAACTTAAATAACAAGGCAAAATAGGCTTTTTTCTATGAACCAAAATCCTCAGCCATTCGTCTCTCAAGACAGCTCACGTCCGACCACAGCGATCTGGGTTCGATTCCCTAAGAGGTCATTCCCGATTTCCACATGTGGGAAATAATGACCGTTGAATGGTAGGTTTTTATGGGAAGTCCCGTTTACCTCCCGTGTTTCCTGCCGCTGCTATTAATACTTAACCAACGTCATCCTCACAAGAATTCAAGATCTTGCTGTTAAGCGCTGACCAGTAATTCCTTTCCTGGAGTCCTTGAAGGCGGGATGAATTATAATGAGGCTTGAATGTAGTCCTACCTAGTAGCAGCCGCGACTATTTCTGGACGCCAAGTGAACTGTTGTGAGCTATCTTAACTTCAAGCCTGGTACAATACGACTTCTAATCATGGTTATTGCGTGGTTTCCAACGACCGCTTTACCGATATGACTTTCTTGCCGTGTTTATATCACTACAGTCTTGAACAAGTCGTACAGACTTGTGTTATCTACTTTTAACCTAAGAGCTTTTTCTTGTGAACTGCTGATAGTGTTCGAAGGTTTTACGTAATGTGAGTCAGACAGTGGTCTGGAATGCCTTGACGGTCTTATAGAAACTCACATTGCAGCTTCGCTCAAAACTCGCTATCAGAGGTAAGTTAATGTACCTACGCGATCGCGTCATGTTAGAAACATCAGGCAATAAATCGAAACACGGCACTGCCATAGAAGCAAGCGGCAGAGCCTCTGCATATGCGAACAGCTCAAATTTAATAGTACAGGAATAAGTATTTCACGTATTTGTCATAGATCATGTTGAACTTCAAGAACGCATACTCCACTGTCACTTCTGTGTTCAGACGACAGCAGTTTTGACAACTTTGACGACAGCAAACCAGTAATAGATTAGGAAATAATTCGTGGGGATAACACGTATTACCCGAATGTACGGTTAGAAGCTAATGGATATTCTACTTTGGCCAGTACGTGTATAGGACTGTAAAGTCTAGACGTCTTCCAGGTGAATAAGCGAATTTCTCGTGTCTTTATTCATGAGATGTTCTGAGGAAAATTTTTGTTTTTAAATTTCACACATCCCTGCTCAGGAACATTTCTGCTGGCGCTGTCTTATTGTGACTAGAGGCCCGAAAATTTCGTGAATTAATTAGAGAAGATGTTAGATGTCAAACTACTATACAGGTTCGTTACTTTGCAGTTCAATGAAACTCTTTACTTGTGAACCGTGAACCAACAGCAGACCTTAATCAAACCACTCACTGACTTCCGCAGTACTTTGTCAGCTACCGGCAGCTTATCAGATGTGTAACTGGCCACTCACTGGAGCAGCGGTCAATGAAATAGTAGTTAAAGACAGAGTGTACACAGGACTGTGGAGTCCAGTCATATGATTGTTGAATCCGTATTTTGGTATCCAACCAAATAATCGGCAGATAAATAAATATGGAGAGTTCAATCACTTGAATAAGGGCATCGGAAGAGATACTATTACATTTTTTGAAAAAACCCGAATGCCAATTAGTACATTTGATTTTATATTGGGCATAGTAGAGAATCGTCTCACAAATGACGAAATCAAATTTAGAACACCGATTACTACCTCACGAAGTCTCACTGTAACTATTACGTAAGATGTTTAAATCATTGTTATCCTTATCACATACATGAGTATAAGTTGCTAAGCCATTGGGTGAAATAGAGAGAGAGGAGGATATTTTCATTAATTGATATTACAAATAAATTAAGGCTTAACAAAGTAAGACAATTACAAATTAAACATTTAAAAATGGCAAAAAACCTCACTCACTTAAAAAAACTCTACTATGAAGAAATACACTAATAAGAAATAAATAATTACGTTATTTTTAGACCACTTATAATACAACCAATTTATTAGGACAGTAATATACAATTATTGTTATATTTGGAGTCGGTGACACTGGATGGGATCAGTTGTAGTTTCTTTGTTTACTGAGGTGATCTCGGGCGCAACCATTCAAGCGTACATGCTCAGAAGTTTACTAGCGATATCCCTATGTTAGCGTGGAAATGGGGCGAAGTTGATTCCAGCTGACAGAAGGAAGCCTCAAGGTAAAAATTTGTACAGTATAAAATTGACTGCGGTTTCGACACTTCTCTTTTGAACATCGGTAAACATTATCGCAATATTTTTTTTTTTTTTTTTTCAATTCTTAAAAGTCAGAATATAACTGTCAGGCTATTTTTCTCAAATAAGAGATGTATAAAAAATCCAAACATAGACTACAATAAAACTATTGTGTTGTGCAGTAAGTGAAGTCCGTTTTTTCCATCTTGCTCGGGCCAGTGGCTAGTGTAGCAAGTGTGCCGTCCTGATATTTTCACGAGGCCTGTTTTGTCGGAAGCACCCCGTTGCGGTAAACTGTTATAGCTATGAATATACAAACTTTTTATTTTAGCGATAAAACACGGAACTATATTCCTCACCAACTTGTAAGAGTTCTAATTTACTAGCTGGTACGGCAACCATTAAAAAAAAAAAAAAAAAAAAAATAGCGTCTGGGTCGTGCTAACATTCCCGCTCTTCGGAAACACTCGGGAGGATTCGTTTGACCTTCGCGATCGACGTAACAGAAGAGTCATAATTTTTATTGTAGTTTCCTAACCTAACAAAGTCGTCCTTCGATTCAGCACACAGTGTTATAACCAATGAATTGAACCTTAACTAACATAAACTAACTTCAACTGAGCAGAAACTAACGTTACAGGTGAGGGGATACGGTTAGGTGGATGGCATGGTCATATAGTTAGGTCTGGCAACTGCCTATCTTCCGCAATGCTTGGCCGCGTGCGCTTAGAAAAGCTCGCGGTGGCTTGCGAACTACGAGCGCTAGTAGTAGGTTGACCCATTGCCTGCATTTTTATTGATGGGCGTTTCGGACATTCTTGGTTACTACAATTGGAAAGATTTTGGCAAATAACTTGTCGCATTTACAAGATGAAATTCTTTATAACTGGGTGATTTTGACACTGTTTGAATCATTACCTTTGTCTTATTTAACGAATAATTAAAAATGACAAGTGTGCCTGGCGCCTGTATGCTACGAAGCTGCAAGGAATATTATTTGGCACAAAATCTTTAAATTGCTCATTATTTCATAGTTATAAAGATCCCTGTTAAGGGCGCCGTCTACTAGAATCGTGAAGAGGCGCGCAGACCTTTCACAATCCTGATTTCATTCGAAAAACAATCAATATGTTGTCACGCGGTTAGGCTACGAAAAGCATTTAAGGATCTTAGTACAGGTCCATAATATTGCCATTAACTGTTATCGTTCCTAACAAGTATTTTTTTTAGTATGAATGTGACCGAATTGGGACTTTTGACGCTGATTTTATCATTGTTCACGATATTCTGAATATTATGGACCTGTAGAGCGACTATTTCCCTTTCGTCGTGTAATATAAAATGATAGTGTCTTCGCTTAAGGGCGCCGGACGGAACCGTGGGAATTTATGCCCAGCGTCAACGGACATATTTCGTTTTGATTGTGGCTGGTGGCTGTTTTCCTAACTACGGGTGTGAATTCCTTCCCCTCTATTACTCCCCACATACAGATGAGCTGACAAAAGAAGTGGGAGGAGTAGAGAGGAAGATAGCTAGTGAAGGTCATATCGCTTCTTACGTTTCAAACTCCATCTGCACAAAGAGATATCACCCGTCGTTACATATTATCAAGCTACCAGCTTTACTCTACAAACTTGGCGTTGTAAGTGTAGTCAAAATATTCAACTTTTCGATGACAACGCAAACAAAAACATTTGTAAGGTCTACTTAACAATTAACTAATTACATGATAATAAAAACAGTTACATATTTATTCTAAATATATTTAAGTGTTTTTCAGTATCTACAGCTGAAACAGTACATTTTTAAAGGTTCTTATCTAGGTTGGCTGTGTTTGAAATATGACTAATCGCAACACGCTGCAACGCGATTTGAGTGCAGGTAGATAAGAACCTCGACAGTATAAGGTAATGGTTTTGGTCTACAAAGTTTAACATAACATATGAGTGCAAATTAAAAAGTAATATTTGTAGATCTATTGGCGATAATATAGCATGATGTCTAAATTCTATACATATTGCTCGATGTAGCAATTATCCAAATGAATATATATTTCTGATATATTTATATATATTAAAAAATTATATTAACGCAGTATAATATTCTTTAAATAACATTTCAATCTCAAACAGACAATATACAAATATACAAAATGAAAAACTTAAAGATAATAAAACCATAACAAATTAATTGTGCGTATTGTTGGATTCATTGAAGCCCTTTCAGTTTCAATTATGAAATTTAGCGCTAATAACACATTATCTACCCTATTATTTTCAAAGTATCCGAACATAGCAAAAAAATCTAAATTCAAAACATAGCTAATGCCTTGCAAAACCAGTGTACATATACAATTTTATGTTCAACATGTTTACACTATTAAGGGCCGGTTTCACAAAACGATTGAACCGAATGCTTTGAAATCACCGAATTTCGGTGACTCAAAATGTTAATCTTGGTTCGCATATTGTTGTTGAGGTTATGCACAGCGTAAGGGGAACACGATTCATAAAAAAATTTATGTATGGGAATGCCTATACTGCCAGAAATACTTAAAACGTAGAATGTTTTTCTAAATTAAATTTAAATGCCTTTAAACCACTATATTTTTATTTAGATAATAAATATTTTTGTTTAAGATAGTCACATTGTACTGCACATCGCATTAGGTAAATATTAATGTTACTTGCAGTTATCATATAGCACAAAAGACGTTTAAAAATTATGAAAGATTGTTTTGGTTGTCAAAACAGTCAATGGATGGCGAAAAATGGAATTTACCGAACATTAATACACTATTCTACAATTATATTATGTATTCGTTAGCTTTTGGCTTACGTACATAATTAAAATATTTCTTTAATAAACTGTAAATCACGAAAGTAAATGACAATGCAACATTTATTATGCGTTACATTTTTTTCCAATAACACACATTTAAAAGTTGGCTACATAATGAATTCCTACATATATCTATATTTGTGTAATATAATATTTATATCGTGGGTTGGGGTGAAATTGTTGATTTAACATTTAAAACATTATTGCTACACTAAATCGCGCTTGCTAAGCTAAAATAACTAATTACACTTTCTGCTATCGTAAATAATTTCCTTTGACGAATGCGCTATAGTCACGGCATTTCAGTGGCATGGGTAGGATTTGTGTATGGAAAAAGGGGGGGGGGGGGAGTTGACTTGAGAATTATATGAAGGGACACCGACCATTTCAGTACAAAAAGGGGTGGGGTCCAGGCGCCACCCTCAGTAATTTTTTGGATTTCAATGAGTAACGTGGTGTATTTTTAGCAGTTTTCTTAATTAAATGTTGTTCTAAATGTTGAATATTCTACAGATAAAATGTTATCATTTTTAATGTGGAATTTTTCCAATTTTTTCGTGGCTAAATGAGACGAATTTAATAAGGAATACAAAGCATAACTATAAAGTGGGAGGGTGGTCCGGGAGTTCCTCCCCCGGGGAAATTTTAAATTTTAAGGTTGAAAAGACTGCTATTTCAGCCGTTTTCGTAACTAAACATTAAATATTCTAATCACCAAAATGTTATATTTCCTTATGTACGTTTTCCTAATATATTGTGGCTAATATGGATTTTATAAAATAAAACATATCACCCCTTATGAGCGGGGCGGGGGTGCGTTGGTTCTCTGCTGGGAAAATTTTGAATTTTCAGGTGCATAGTAGTGGTATTTTGGCACTTTTCGCAATGAAAATCTACTTTGGCTAGAAAAAAAGTAATGATCATAATAAATAAACACTGACAATTTATTTTTAGGAGTGGGGATATCCTCCACGAAAAATTTTGAATTTGAAGGAACAAGATACTTGCAGTTTTCGTAATAAAAAATAGCATTTTCTACCAGGAATAATATAACTAATTTTTAATGTGAAATTAAAAAAAATTTGGTAATAAAAGGGGGGGTTACAACCCTCAAAACTCCCATATTCCTATGCGTTGAAACTGAGTTCAAGTAAACCCCGAATGCTTGAACCCAATCGCGGTTCGTTCTATACAATGATCTTAGGATCAGATTTAATCCTAGATCACAGGATCTCATATTAAGGAGTAGTTTCGTGTAACCGTTCCATGGAGGTATTACGATACTTAATTTCAAATAATACAGAAATTCAATATTTAATTATATAGGCAAAAGTTCTGACAATGGCACACATTTGTTCATTTACAGACCCACAGGAATAACTTTCATCCGAACAGCAAACTTCAGTAGTTTAACATTTTTACTTAAAACCAAGTAGGTAATTTAAAAAACCTCAATCTTCAACAAAAGTTCAAATGTGTCGACTTGGGCACAAACTACGTAAAAAAACATTTCACATGAACATATTCAGGTATTACTACTATTGGGTTCCCTAACTTCCATGTTCCTGGGTAGCGAGGATCAATTATCTCTGGAAGGAGACTTTCCATGTAAAAATGAGTCAGTTTCTTAATAATTTTTTTTCGCAAGAAGTGTCTTTTTTTTTTATCCTTTGGACTAGTGATCCACGTTGTGTCCAGAGAACAAAATAGCAATACTTTCGATTTATAATGTGCATTTGCCCCTGTACTTGGTACATGTACACATGTTCTTCCTTTAAAATCATTTTGCCGTGTATAATGTTACAAAATGTAACTTTCTTCTCTTTGACTGCTTGTTCTGGTGTTAGCTTTGAGGCTCCAGCAGGACATTTAACTTTAAGAATTCCATCAACTCCAACAAGACCGTTAGGCGATGCCGCGAGCCATGGGCAATCCTGATAGACAAATAAGCCACATCGAGCTACATTATCACCACTGTTAACTTCAAAATACTCAGTAGCATATCTTTCATTTTCCAAACCATATCTCGTGCCCGCTCTCCCAGAAAACTTGCTGTACAAAATATTTACAAGAGACTTATATCGCTTTTTGTGGATTTTACAAATTGTACCAAAGTGAGTTGCTATCAGTCGCTTGAGGTGCTCCACTTTCCAAAGAAGAGAATTACTTTGACCCTTGGTAGCAATTTGAAGATCATCTCGGTCTTTATCTGTTAGATGCAGGCGGGCAAGAAACTCCGCGGTCTTTTTCGCATACACGTCTGGCTCCATGTCGGGCAATCCTACTTCAACACAGCCATACTCGCTGTCAGGACCTGACATCTGTAACTTCCTGCGCTACAATTTAGGTGGGTTGTCTATTCTCCTTCACTTCCTTTTCTCGGCTGAACGTTCCCACGCTGTATGTGAGCTTTAGTAATATTTGCAGGACTGTTATTTGTTAACCCTTTATGAATAAATGACTGCACTTGCGGGCCCGAGTTGTAAGCAATTACAGACAAGTCACTTCTGGTTTGATAACCTCCTCTGAAAGAAAAATTTACTCACTTATTAGAAATGTACTTGCAGACAACATTATTGAAAGACTCTGCTGCATTGGTATTGATGTTGTGTATAAGATTTACAGCATGATGTGCAACAATATTTCGAGCTGCTATTATTTCTTGCCACATCCCTTCTTTCTTTAGAGATGGTACAAGGTTTTCTTCTTTCTCCTTAGAACCACTGCAAAAATAACCTCTTGACTCGCATCCTGTATGCTCACCAAATACGTGGTATGGTCCATTATAAATATCACATTTCAGTACTTCAATTTTTTTGGCGGTTTGTAAACCATTTTGAGCATGCCTGTGATGAATAGCGCCAGCCATTGCCGATCGAAGACGAAGTTGTCTGTCAGATACTGCCTTTCGCAGAACAGGAGAAACGAGGCCATTTTCATTTTTTTTTTCTTTTGTGCGATACCGCGAATCCTTCGAAGATAATTTCGCAATATGTGATTACTAAAAATTAATTTTAGTGATAGTAACGTTTGGGCCATATTGTTGAGCTTTCACCAACTTATTCATTACACTGCTGTCACAATCTCCTGAAATACTATATATTGTAAATAAAAAAATTATAACTTTCAAAATAAAAAAAGGTAAATTTTTGTTTCAATCTGAATTTATAAAAAATGTTCATATAACAGTGGCTACTAAAACAATGTGTTTGCACAGTACAATGAAAAGTATCACATGTTGAGATAAACTGTTATTACAGAACAAAAATTGCAACTTTTATTTTAAGAGTTGGTTTCTCTAGTTTTATTGAAAAACTAATAAATCCTATAAAATTTTATCAACATAAGTTCCCTTCTAATTTACTTTAAGGTCGTTCAAGTATGAGAAAACAATAATTTTATATTTTCACGAAACAAAGTTTGTTTTGTAGTCGTTCCTCAGAGTAAATTTTTCTCTTATAAATATTATTATATCTACCTTAGTTTTCCTGAAACAGCCCATAGAAGTCAGAATATGCTTGTTACACTGACATGTTAGCCGCGAAAACAAAATATCTAAATACAATTAAATAATTTACAGTGTAATTACATTTGGCAAATCATAAAATGTCGCCTCTCTACAGGCCAGAATTCTAAGTCCCACTTCGGGTATCTTCGGCAGCGTACAATAATACACATCGGCTAATAACGGGTCTGTATTAGTATCCAGGCCTAAGGGAAAGTGACATGATGCACGTTATATTTCAACTAGTCTTCGCTTTGGAAGTCTTCCTGTTGCATGACAGAGCTTGATGTCTTTATACGGAGAATGTTTAGTCAATCGAATCATAGAACGGCGGCTTAACAGTGACCTTTATAGCACGCACACATTATATATATATATATATATATATATATACATAATATATATAATGAATGATATAATTGTTGCAAGTGTCTGGATACGTAATACTGCGGAGTGGTCCAGTTTTAAGAAGATATTTCTCTCATTTACACAATTCTACGTATACAGAAATTTTTTTCAAGCCATCCAGATATCTACTTTCTTTATTGCCAACCTAGATCAAATTTCTAACCAATCGATGATGTTTGGGCAATGTTGAAACGCACAGTGACAAGAATGTGGTCAGTTCCGCCACCAAACTCACAAGACGCTCTTTAGAACGTAATTATTAAAGTTTGGGAGGAACTTTCTTGGAGTGAGGGTAACTTTAGATGCCTAGTAGAATATGCCAAGGCGCTTCACAGAAGTAATTGAATCTAATCGTACAATGGACCCTATACTTAATACCCTAGAACGTAATCGGTTTTTTAGGACTGCCCAATTTTTTTTTGTTTTAATGATACTTGGTATAAATAACAAATTTTGTCCTAAAAGAAAACATAAAATCAAGTATTTATATCGGGTTTAAGCCTATTTTCCACTGGAAATTTCATGCATTGTTTTAAACACTACGTTACGACATTAATGAAATTTGTAGCCATAAGAATGCAAACATATGGTATTTTAAGATATCGCATAATGGTTGCACTGCAGTAAAACTTGTAACCAAATATATTTAATACACGATACAAGTAGTATCTCCTGACGGTTATTGTTTACTTAACGAAGAAAACTGAGTTACTGGATAACTATAGTATAAAGTAACAACTATGGTTTTAATATTGATAAGAATACACATTTTAATTCACATTTTTAAATTGTATATACAAAAATTATTTAATGTGATGTATGTATCGTAGGTGGACATTCACACTCAGTAAGAAAGGAAAACACCTTAATATATAAATATCCCACATACCTAAATTTAAATATTTATTTCAAAATATACATGACGCTATATTATGCTCCGCAATTTTACATTGTATTTTCCAATTACATAGACATATGTATATGATTCTGCATGATATGAAAACATACGTCCTGGAAGGGAAGAGGACTTTCTCTGTCCATAATACTGACTCTTTTATGTAAAAACTCTCACTATAATAAGCGAGTGTTAGTCCGTTAAATCTACTTATACATATTTCGAAGCAATTACGTATTTCTTTCAGTAGAACTGAATTCCTTTTTTGTTATTTAGCAGCCATTAAAATCGATGCGTGTCTAGTAAAATTATTGTATGAAACTATTTCAAATCTCTTGCTAAATCAATAGTATGTTATAAATAACCTAATATGAGCTGGAAATAGCGGTCCGTGCAAATATATTTTATTGTGAAAAGGTTTTATATTATATGTTTTCAGAATTAAATTGTTTTTACACTCATCTGTTCCTATTCAGGGGATTTAAAACAAAACATTTTGCAATATTTATATTTATTACTTAAAATACGTCATGATTTAAATGGCCGTGTTAGTCAACATCCAAAAATATGGGGAATAGAGCTTACACATGAATGCCGACGTTTTATTTGTTCACGCACACACGTATTTGCTGTCCATCTACAATCTAACCTTAGCCTTAGATCCTTTAGAGTCATCTACTACTGTTTGATTTATCAAAATATCTTATAGTTATAAGTACACGCCTTTAAATCTGCGGTGTGCGTATGTCGAATTTTAACTCTGCATTTTACCTTACAGGTAATGAGCGCCTTAAACTTGCAAACATATGGAATTTCGCCAATAACTTTGAAAATATTATCTGGAATTTAATAAACATATTATGTAAACAAATAAATGTAACTAGATATTTACTATGAAATAAATACACTACATACTTAATAATTTTACCAAAGAATTTGAACTTGCTTCACTGAGTCCAGTCTGATATTGAGTTTTCTGCAAGCCAAATAAGCGGGATCGTCACTGGAAGCTTTATCAGTTTCTTTAGAAAACGAGCTGTAGACCTATTAGTCGGTAACAATGTGTAAGAAGGTGGGCGTCGGCGCTGGAAATCCAATACGTACGAGATCCATGCAAATGAGAGAAAATTTCTTCTTAAAACTGGACCACTCCGCAGTATTACGTATTATTCAGACACTCGGAACCATTATATCATTCAATATATATATATATATATATATATATATATATATATATATATATATATATATATATATATGTGTGTGTGTGTGTGTGTGTGTGTGTGTGCGTGCTATAAAGGTCACAGTTAAGCCGTTTTATGATTCGATTGACTGGCCATTTTCCGTATATAGACATTAAGCGCTGTCATGCAATGGGAATACTTCCAAAGCGAAGACCAGTTGAAATAAAACGTGCATCATGTCACTTTCCCTTAGGCCTGGATACTAATACAGACCCGTTATTAGCCAATGTGTATTATTGTACGCTGCCGAAGATACCCTAAGTGGGACTTAGAATTCTGGCCTGTAGAGAGGCGACATTTTATGATTTGCCAACTGTAATTACGCTGTAAATTATTTAATTGTATTTAGTTATTTGGTTTTCGCGGCTAACATGTCAGTGTAACAAGCATATTCTGACTTCTATGGGCTGTTTCAGGAAAACTAAGGTAGATATAATAATATTTATAAGAGAAAAATTTACTCTGAGGAACGACTGCGAAACAATCTTTGTTTCGTGAAAATATAAAATTATTGTTTTCTCATACTTGAACGACCTTAAAGTAAATTAGAAGGGAACTTATATTGATAAAATTTTATAGGATTTATTAGTTTTTCAATAAAACTAGAGAAACCAACTCTTAAAATAAAAGTTGCCATTTTTATTCTGTAATAATAGTTTATCTCAACATGTGATAGGCTACTTTTCATTGTACTGTGCAAACACATTGTTTTAGTAGCCATTGTTATATGAACATTTTTTATAAATTCAGGTTGAAACAAAAATTTACCATTTTTTTTATTTTGAAAGTTATAATTTTTTATTTACAATATATATTATTTCAGGAGATTGTGACAGCAGTATAATGAATAAGTTTGTGAAAGTTCAGCTATATGGTCCAAACGTTACTACTAAAATTTCATGTTTAGTAATCACATATTGCGAAATTATCTTCGAAGGATTCGCGGTATCGCACAAAAGAAAAAAAAATGAAAATTGCCTCGTTTCTCCTGTTCTGCGAAAGGCAGTATCTGGCAGACAACTTCGTCTTCGATCGGCAATGGCTGGCGCTATTTATCACAGGCATGCTCAAAATGATTTACCAACCGTCAAAAAAATAGAAGAACTGAAACGTGATATTTATAATGGACCATACCATGTATTTGGTGAGCATACAGGATGCGAGTCAAGAGGTTATTTCTGCAGTGGTTCTAAGGAGAAAGAAAAAATATCTTGTACCATCTCTAAAGAAAGCAGGGATGTGGCAAGGAATAATAGCAGCTCGAAATATTGTTGCACATCATGCTGTAAATCTTTTACACAATGTCAGTACCAATGCAGCAGAGTCTTTCAATAATGTCGTCTGCAAGTACATTTCTAGTAAGCGAGTAAATTTTTCTTTGAGAGGAGGTTATCAAACCAGAAGTGACTTGTCTGTAATTGCTTACAACTCGGGCCCTCAAACACAGTCATTTATTCATAAAGGGTTAGCAAATAACAGTCCTGCAAATATTACTAAAGCTCACGTACAGTGTAGGGAACGTTCAGCTGTGAAAAGAAAGTGAAGGAGAATAAACAACCCACAAAAATTGAAGCGCAGGAAGTTACAGATGTCAGGTCCTGACAGCGAGTATGGCTGTGTTGAAGTAGGATTGCCCGACATGGAGCCAGACGTGTATGCGAAAAAGACAGCGGAGTTTCTTGCCCGCCTGCATCTAACAGATAAAGATCGAGATGATCTTCAAATTGCTACCAAGGGTCAAAGTCATTCTCTTCTTTGGAAAGTGGAGCGCCTCAAACGACTGATAGCATCTCACTTTGGTACAATTTGTAAAATCCACAAAAAGCGATATAAGTCTCTTGTAAATATTTTGTACAGCAAGTTTTCTGGGACAGCGGGCACGAGATATGGTTTGGAAAATGAAAGATATGCTACTCAGGATTTTGAAGTTGACAGTGGTGAGAATGTAGCTCGATGTGGCTTATTTGTCGGTCAGGATTGCCCATGGCTCGCGGCATCGCCTAACGGTCTTGTTGGAGTTGACGGAACGCTTAAAGTTAAATGTCCTGCTGGAGCCTCAAAGCTAACACCAGAACAAGCAGTCAAAGAGAAGAAAGTTACATTTTGTAACATTATACACGGCAAAATGATTTTAAAGGAAGAACATGTGTACATGTACCAAGTACAGGGGCAAATTCACGTTACAAATCGAAAGTATTGCTATTTTGTTCTCTGGAAACCACATGGATCACTAGTCCAAAAGATTAAAAAAACGACACTTCTTGGGTAGAAAAAGTCTCGTTCCAGAGATAATTGATCCTCGCTACCCACGAACATGGAAGTTAGGTAACCCAATAGTAATACCTGAATATGTTCATGTGAAATGTTTTTTTAACGTAGTTTGTGCCCAAGTCGACACATTTGAACTTTTCTTGAAGCTTGAGGTTTTTTAATTTACCTACTTGGTTATAAGTAAAAATGTTAAACTACTGAAGTATACTGTTCGGATGAAAGTTATTCCTGAATATTGTTGTGGGCCTTTAGATTAACAGATGAGTGCCATTGTCAGAACTTTTGCCTATATAATTAAATATTGAAGTTCTGTATTACTTGAAATGCAGTATTGTAATACCTCCATGGACCTGTTACACGAAACTGCTTCCTAATCTGAGATCCTGTGATCTAGGAATAATGTGATCCTGAGATCACTGTATAGAACGAACCGCGATTGGGTTCAAGCATTCGGGGTTTACTTGAACTCAGTTTCAACGCATAGAAATATGGGAGTTTTGAGGGTTGTAACCCCCACTTTTTAAACCAATTTTTTTTTTTTAATTTCACATTAAAAATTAGTTATATTATTCCTGGTAAAAAAATGCTACGTTTAGTTACGAAAACTGCAAAAATAGAACTATCTTGCTCCTTCAAATTCAAAATGTTTCGTAGGGAACCCTCCCCCCCTCCTAAAAATACATTGTCAGTGTTTCTTTATAATGATCATTGATCACCACTTTTTTTTCTAGCCAAAGTAGATTTTCATTGCGAAAAGTGCCAAAATACCACTACTACGCACCTGAAAATTCAAAATTTTCCCAGCAGAGAACCAACGCACCCCCGCCCCGCTCATAAGGAGTGATATGTTTTATTTTATAAAATCCAACTTAGCCACAATATATTAGAAAATGTACACAGGAAACATAACATTTTTGGTATTTAGAATATTTAATGTTTAGTTACGAAAACGGCTAAAATAGCAGTCTTTTCAACCTTAAAATTTAAAATTTCCCCGGGGAAGGAACTCCAGGACCACCCTCCCACTTTAAAGTTATGCTTTGTATTCCTTATTAAATTCGTCTCCTTTAGCCACGAAAAAATTGGAAAAATTCCACATTAAAAATAATAACATTTTATCTGTAGAATATTCAACATTTAGTACAACATTTAATTAAGAAAACTGCTAAAAATACACCACGTTACTCCTTGAAATCCAAAAAATTACTGGGGGTGGCGCCTGGACCCCACCCCTTTTTGTACTGGAATGGTCGGTGTCCCTTCATAAAATTCTCAAGTCAACTCCCCCCCTTTTTTCCTTTCACAAATCCTACCTATGCCACTGGAATGCCGTGACTATAGTATTCGTCAAAGGAAATTACTTACGATAGCAGAAAGTGTAATTAGTTATTTTAGCTTAGCAAGCGCGATTTAGTGTAGCAATAATGTTTTAAATGTTAAAATAACAATTTCACCCCAACCCACGATATAGATACTATATTACACAAATAGAGATATATGTAGGAATTCATTATGTAGCCAACTTTTAAATGTGTGTTATTGAAAAAAAAATGTAACGCATAATAAATGTTGCTTTGTCATTTACTTTCATGATTTACAGTTTATTAAGGGAATATTTTAATTATATGCATAACCCAAAAGCTAACGAATACATAATACAATTGTAGAACAGTGTATTAATGTTCGGTAAATTCCATTTTTCGCCATCCATTGACTGTTTTGACAATCAAAAAATCTCTTATAATTTTTAAACTTCTTTTATGCTATATAATAACTGCAAGTAACATTAATATTTACCTAATGCGATGTGCAGTACAATGTGACTATCTTAAACAAAAATATTTATTATCTAAATAAAAATATAGTGGTTTAAAGGCATTTAAATTTAATTTAGAAAAACATTCTACATTTTAAGTATTTCTGGCAGTATAGGCATTCCCATACATAAATTTTTTATGAATCGTGTTCCTCTTACGCTGTGCATAACCTCAACAACAATATGCGAACCAAGATTAACATTTTGAGTCACCGAAATTCGGTGATTTCAAAGCATTCGGTTCAATCGTTTGTGAAACCGGCACTTAATAGTGTAAACATGTTGAACATAAGATTGTATATGTACATTGGTTTTGCAAGGCATTAGCTATGTTTTGAATTTAGATTTTTTTGCTATGTTCGGATACTTTGAAAATAATAGGGTAGATAATGTGTTATTAGCGCTAAATTTCATAATTGAAACTGAAAGTGCTTCAATGAATCCAACAATATGCATAATTAATTTGTTATGGTTTTATGATCTTTAAGTTTTTCATTTTGTATATTTGTATATTGTCTGTTTGAGATTGAAATGTTATTTAAAGAATATTATACTGCGCTAATATAATTTTTTAATATATATAAATATATCAGAAATATATATTCATTTGGATTATTGCTACATCGAGCAATATGTATAGAATTTAGACATCATGCTGTATTATCGCCAATAGATCTAAAATTATTACTTTTTAATTTGCACTCTTATGTTATGTTAAACTTTGTAGACCAAAACCATTACCTTATACTGTCGAGGTTCTTATCTACCTGCACTCAAATCGCGTTGCAGCGTGTTGCGATTAGTCACTATTCAAATGCATCCACCCTAGATAAAAACCTTTAAAAAATTTACTGTTTCAGCTGTAGATACTGAAAAACACTTTAATATTATTAGAATAAATATGTAACTGTTTTTGTTTAACACGTAATTAGTTAATTGTTAAGTAGGCCTTACAAATGTTTTTGTTTGCGTTGCCATCGAAATGTTGAATATTTTTACTGCACTCACAACGCCAAGTTTGTAGAGTAAAGCTGGTAACTTGATAATCTGTAACGACTGGTGTTATCTCTTTGGGCAGATGGGGTTTGAAACGTAAGAAGCGATATGACCTTCACTAGCTATCTTTCTCTCTACTCCTCCCACTTCATTTGTCAGCTCATCTGTATGTGGGGAGAAATAGAGGGGAAGGAATTCACACCCGTAGTTAGGAAAACAGCCACCAGCCACAATCAAAACGAAATACGTCCGTTGACGCTGGGCATAAATTCCCACGGTTTCATCCGGCGCCCTTAAACTACAGTGAAGTGGCAGTCGAAGATATTATGTTACGATTTAGAACCGAATCGTGGAAGGCACTGTTTACAATACACTTTGTACCTATTCCCAAAGTTAGTAGATCTCAAGTGATTTAAATTTAAGCTGAAATAAATTTTGTTAGAGCAATTTTGCTTTAACCAGCTGTTAAATCAATGTAATTATTCGTGCACTTCATTTCTTAATTTAAATTAAATATAAAAATAAAATAGAAGGTGTAAATGCCCCCCCCCTTCTCTTTCACCAGAACCTACACACAAACTTTAAGCATGTTTTATTATGTCTTCGAGTTTACAGAGATCATTTAATTTCCTATTATCACAAAACAAACACTTCCGTGAATTTCTTTAAGCGCTATTGTTTCATGTGTACCAAATATATATTTCAGATTAAATACTTTAAAATTTCAGCTTTTTACTAACTTTTTCTAGCAGTGTTTATTACAAAAATAAAACGCTTATGGCAGTGTGTTAATCAAACAGGTTAAAATGGCTGTGTAGTTTCACAATATCCATATAAATGGTTGGGCGTGTACGAGATAAAGAAGAGTTTACCATTGGAAACAGTTGTAAGGTGAATTAACTGGTTTAGTTGATACCAAGCCCCTCAATCACCTTTCTTGTCATGTCTTTACAAGACTCTCAACCACATTATCATTGTGACAATTGAGTACATAGCTAGCAAGAATGCTATCATTCTTATTACATTTTTGTGTAAATGACCAGACAAGTTATAGGGTGAGCTCATGTTGGACTGTGTACTCAACCCATCATGCTCTATCAACGTAACCAAGGCATGAAGGTTAAATAGTGCTTGACACAATCACATTTACATACATATTTTTGTTCAGTATTGTGTGAATTTTTTATGGTATACATTCTCTTCTTTACTTGTGGTTCAGGATAAAATGAGCACTTTTGAAAGGCTAGTTACTTTTTTTTTTTTTTTTAATTCCGGATAATATATATTCTCCTGTTACTTCTTAATATAAACGTAGATCATCCAGTGTTCATCACGATGTGTTGAATGTACCAATTTCAACTCTTAATAATACCGGAACTCAATATAAACAATATTTTAAAATAATTACTCTAGCCAAGGTGTTCTTTAAATGTACTCAGTTTATCGCAAACTGCCTATGATTGTCAAAAGGTTCATCCCAATTTCCTAAATGGTTTTAAGAACATTGGTTCCTATTAACACTTTTTGTGTAAATATATATATATTTTTTGAAATCCAGAAAGGAAGCAGATATTGTTAACCTGTCACATACATGTGTTGAAAATTGGTAGGATATTGCTATGAAGTTTTTTTTATATTAATATGTTTAGTTATTGCCTTTTAAACAATGTAGTCAATCATTAAGCATAACAAAATAGTAAAAGCAATTTAAACTAATCTGTTTGGCGGTTTTACGATATCTGCTCACATTCAGAATTTAAAAATAGTATTCACAAAAACCGTGTAGGCTAAATAGGAACCAGTGGGCTCAAACATTTTGTAAATAAAAAATATTGTTTTTTTTTTCATTGTGCACTGACTTGGACAGCCCTGTAGGTAATTGTATCACTCCAAACCTGCCTCAATATTTATAGCAACTGTTTAGTTTCCTAATTTTAATTTCTATAATTACGTTCAAATATTGAGTACAGTGAAGTGAAACAATATTATTGTACAGAAGAAACAAATTATTGTAAAGTTAAATTACAAGAGATGTGGCATACAACAGACCATAAAAAAAACCGTCACTATATTTATACTCTATCCAGTCTAAGGCTGCAGTAGAAATAATAATTGCTAACAACATAAATAAAAGCGTTTCAATTTTATTTTTATTCCTCACATTGTGAGTGTGCCTAATACAGTTACCTTATATTTTTTCCAATATTTCAAAAGAAATGTATGCTGTGCAAATATTTTATTGTCATTATTACCATTCACTTGCATGGTATAGTTGCGACCTTAGAGTGGATGGAGTATAGTATTGCAAAGGTGCACACTTGAAGAGAATATAGTTTCTACAACTACAGAAAATTTAAGTTAATATGAGATCTTTTCGTGTGACAGATTCAAAGTTCTTGTAGCAGCTTGCTCCATTACAAACTGAGAGAAATGTGGATATCTAAATAATAATTTTACATCCGCAATTGGGCTAGTGCATATTGGCAAGTAGGCCCCCCCCCTCCCCAAATCCAATCCTCTATTCCCTTCCGAAACCTTCCAACCCCCCTCACAGTCACCAACTCCTCAAGCAGTGTATTCCACTCCCTCACCATCGTCACCAGCGTTAACTGTCTACCCCTCTCCGTTCTCCTCCACACCCTCTGAATCTTCTCACTGTTGTTTCCTTTTCCCTTAAAAATTCCCTTAGTTAGTTTGCAGGCCAAACTGCCCCATTCCCCCTTCCCGCATTCATCACCATATACAATCTGATCAGTCTTTCCATTCTTCTACTGTCCCTCAACGGTTTCCATCCCAATTCCTTCATCACGTTAAAACTAAAGTTTCCTTCCTTTTCACCAGCCTAACACCACCTTTTCGATTAATTCATCACTCATCTTGCTGTCCTTTCCAGCCCTTGCACCTCCACGTACAGACCCCACTCAGTGGCAGCATATTCCAATACTGGATGAACCATAGTGCAATATGCCTGCTCAGACTGCACAGTGAAAAACTTTACTGTCTTAATTGTCACAGAAGCCTAGAAATTGTTATTTGTGACACATACAGCATAGCCATGACAAAAATGTTAGCATCCATTTGCGGGGACAATATAAATTTGTGCTACTAAAGTATATGATTCAAACACATTGGCCTTTTGCCACTTAGTACTCCACAATTGTACTCGTCTCACTGTGCATAACTTTGGACTAGATTTTACTGTACCCAAGACCAATATGCATAGTTCTTTCTTTAAGTATATTTTCATACTGGACTGCTTAATTGTTGGCGTATTATACTGTATAAGCACCTGTAAAAGCTTATCACAAATTTTGCAAGCAATGTTGTCAAAAAAGTAGGTGTATAAGTCACAATTTGTCTTTATATTTTGTATATAGCCCAAAGTATGGGTTTGTAAGTAGATTGTGTTAGTCATCCAGCAGCAGAATACAAGGGCCAATTGGGAACTGCTGTAACTTGTGACACCACACCAGCAGGGCCTCAACAGGAGTGAGTGAAAGTGGAGAGGTTAAAAGAGTACATAGCTGTACTGTGCTCCAAGCTAAGGTGACTTCATGGAAGAGGCATATATAGAAACACATAGGTAACAGTGGTAGCCGTAATTAACCTTTATGTTACTGGTTGAAATGTTTGTCGTACTTAAGCGCTGCACCACACTTTTTCAATGATTGGCCAAGTAAGGGTCTTTATTCTCAGATCTAGAGGTATGGGGGTGGTACTGTGATGTAGTCGAAGACTGCTCACGTTACATCGACGCTGATACCTTGTGGGGTCTAGCAAGGTGTGCGTTATGTAATGTGTAGCATATAGGGATGTAATTGGCTATTACGTTTTCCCTGGGTATGCCATTACAATAAGAACATTAGAAGGCAAAAAATAAATTTATTTGTAATTTATTGTTCAGGCTTTGAAGGTAAGAATGTACTACAGTAAATGAAACTTTTTTTTTCTAATGGTAAGTAATAACTTCAGTTCACTAATTTGTATAATTTATTTTTAAAACAAAGTAAATGAGATGCTTTAAGACAAAATCATAATGAAGTTAGATGTACAACGAACACTTAGCGTAAAAGTAAAAACACTAGGGTGCACACAAGCATTCAAATCACATAACGTGATTTGAGTTGGTCAACTTTCTACTTCTTACATACGCTAAGTGATGGTTGTGAATCCAACTTCATCATAATCATAAAAACATAAGACAAATGAAAATTTTGTAATATTTATCAAATACTTACCGTTTTTACTGAACATTTTTTTTGTCAAATCCTATTACTGTGTCAATTTACTCTAACAAAAGCAACTTTTGTGTTCGTCTAGATTCTATGTTGTGAATCCAATTAAAAAAACCTCGCATTTATGTGTGCGTACATACTTTGTGTTTGCTCATTTATGAACTGTTATTACTCCTGTAATTTTTTCGTTGAAGACAGGTAACTTTTGTTATGCCCCATCTCTTGAAATTATTTAAGTCACTTTCTTAGTTTCTGTTGTACAATTTCTTATTTATTTTATTTTTACTGTGTCATAAAATCAACAGTAAAGCTGTGATTGACGTATGACAATATGAAAACATTGGAACAAAAAATGTATTAATCCCTTTTGCTACACTTAATGTCTTAAAGTTAAACAATGCTCAATACAACAAGCCATTTTTTGCTAAAAAAAATTCTTGCTTTGATCTGAAATTTGTATTTCTTGATCGTGACTTGAAATAAGCAGCAAGTTGATCCTCATTAACGGTCAGTGCATACCGTAACATCCAAAATGATATAAAAACTTGAGTGTAAATTGTAACCCTAATACGTTTGTTGCTTTTTGTCTCACTTTCCCCCTTCAGCCCTCGCTGTATATCCTAAATCATTGATAAATCTTAAAGATTTTGTCTATTAGCTAGTTACTAATCATTTAATAACATTTATGTGGTTAGGTGTAAAGTTAAAGCACTATATTATTTTAATGAAATACTGTATTTGGATTGTACATGAACAGAGTACGCATGATACTACCAAAAAAATAGGATATAGCTAAAGAATTAAAAAGTATACTATTCTTGTAGCAAGTCAGGTAACGAGTAACTTGATTACATGAAAAACCTTTATCAAACAAATACTGAACTCATTGAAAAGAGGCGTAAAGACCTCCTCAAAGGACACCCCCTGCATTCAACAGGCAAGCTGTTTCGTAGTGCTAACTAATAAAAACATTTAATTTTCGTTGTGTAATCGTTAAAACTAATAGCGTGATCAAATACTAATGAATATTGTTACAAAAAATTAGGTAACCAAGTGTTTAGTAATACGTCAATTTTTACAAGTAAGTTAAATGTTGCAGCATAGAATGCCTTAGCTCAACAGACGCAATTTCGACCAGATTAACATTTTCCGCACATATACACGTAAATAAAAACGGGAAACAGTAACTTTGACGGACTAACACAACACAGTATTGTTTATAGACATCAATAACAACTGTACGGCCAACTGTACTTATCTTCATAAATAGCTACAGTTTTGTTTTCCGTAAACGTAACATACTTGTTACTTTTCTCCTAGTGCGTTTTGATTTCTATTACGCCATTTATTACTCATTTCCGAAAAAAATTAAGCTCTGGTCTTTTAACTCCCATTGAAAACAATGTATAGATCTGCTCGCGCGGGTACTGAGCGACGTCCTTGCGCAGTAGCGACATATTTCGGTCGCCTATCGGACAGGCCTCTATAGTTCGGCAATGAGCTCTTCGTGCGACAACTGTGTGAAACAGAACTGTGAAGCCAACTGTAGTATCGCTACCATGATAACATAGCATTACGTTTCTAAGGATAACCGTTCGAACAGTTTAAAGTAAAACATTTAAATCATGCTGACGACTGCGGAGTTTCAAATATGGTTTGAAGGTATACTAAAACCCATGATTATTATAAACTAATCAATACTTAAAAAAAAAAAAAAAAAAAAAAACTACAATTCACACGCGCATTAGTGGTCTTGTTTGTACAGTGATTAGAACGACTGCCGCGTGCGGTTATGTTTTGGCGAGCGTAATTTCTGACTCCAAAGTGTAATTATGTTTGTAATTATGCTACATACATTATTTTAAGCTTGAAGCAATACCGAGCGAGCTGGCGCAACACTAACATGTTGGACTCGCATTCGGGAGGACCCGAGTTCGATCCCCGACCTCAACCATCCTGATTTCGGTTTTCTATTATTTCCCGATATCACTCCAGACAAATACTGTGATGATTTCTTAACAAAGGCCATAACTGACTCCTCTCCCAGCTCCTGTCATTGTACCAAATTGTGTTGAACGATTTCTAATGACCTCGCTGTCGACGAGAGTAAAGCCTACTTATGCTCATACATACACATGCGTGTATGACAGAGAGGCAGGTGATTCCTTATGGAAAAAAACAAGCAGAAATGTTGTGATATTTTAACTTTTCTCTTTAATTTATTAGTAAGGGAGTAATGATGCTCTGTATATCAAAATTTAAAATCGTATTTCCCAAAACATATCGAAAATTAAATAACATATGAAAACAATTTCAGCACTGTTAAATGCTACTGGAATCTTCAAACCAACAGCAAATGCTACTTGATATCATCCACCCTTATGAAAATAGCAGGGGTAGCTACCTTCTAATTGCATATAACTATTTTACTGTCAGGATTTTCAAATATTTGAGTAGTGAGACATGTGTAACATAAAATGCCCTCTTGTTGCAAAAGTCTAGGGTATACCGTTTATGCTCAAAAGACACTTGAAAATTGTCGCAGACATACAGAGCGTAGAGCATAAACAATGCTGCGAACATGCAGGTAATGTGCTCAGCACACAGACGATGGTGGACATTAAGGCAATGATCTTTAATTTATTTCAAACAGTTGCAAATAACTCAAATATGTTTTAACCAAATGTTTTGATAAAATTTTACACTGTGTATAGTCATATAGAATGCACAATTTGGCTAGAGCGGTTTTAAAAATAATGTACCGTTCGCTAGAAAAAAATATTTTGCTTCATTTTTGCTTATTTTAACAACAAAATATGTGATATTTCAGTGGCAAAAATAAAAAAATCCGTTAGGTGTATTGCAACAGAAAAATTCAGACATAAACGATGATATATAAGTGTTAAAATTGCCGGAATGAATTTTTGATATATGTATTAATTTGCGTTAAAAAAAAAAATTTCGTAACCACTGCTAAACTAAAGAGCGAGGCCTTAACTGCAAACATGTACAATACTGTAAAGTCGCAGGCCAGTTTGTTCCTACCCTTCTACGTTTATATCTTTACAGCCAGTTGTGAATGAAAATGGTGAGTTTCAGCCAATTGAAACACGTCTAAATGGTACTGTATTCGTCATACTTAGGGCCTGTATTACCACCTCCTGATAAAACTGGCTAATTACTTTCTGCTGGATAGGCGATCAGATACCAATAGTCAGCCATGTGTATTACGACCTCTGGATAAAAACCGGACAGCTATTAAGTAGATATTTGGGGGTACTTAGTTATCTTTTTCATTAGTTGGTAGTAAAAATATAGCTAACTCTATACTTTTTAGTTTCGGTATGTTGTTGTAGTTTAAGGCTTCGCGAATATTAGAAATTTGCACCGTTTGTCATGTTTAACATCAGTAAGTAAATTATTGATTAAAATATGCGTATCAAATTCAATGATAGAGCCAGATGAATTTAATTTTAAGATTAAC
>PNEQ01081264.1:48847-101598 GCA_003012365.1 Medauroidea extradentata
AGCAATATGGCGATCCTTTTTTTTTTTTTTTTTAAATTTTAAAACAGTTTTTTACTACACAAAAATTATCTTACCGTCACTAAGTTCGAAGTAGTTAAAATAGTGTTAATAGTCGGTTCAAAACGAATTTAAATCGTATCAAAAATGTAAGCTGAAATATCTACATAATAATCTTATAATTTACATTACGTTTTCTGCAGACACCAAAACTTTCAAAAGTTGGTCCTCATATTGTAAACATGGATTTTAACCTCAACTTCATGATTAAAAAATATTTATGACGCAATTTTTGTTCCACTTATACGTTTAACTTGTAGTATCTACCTGCAGGTCCTAGTAGCTGATAGCTCAGAGGGTCGTAAAGCACTTTTCTGAACTATCATCTAGATATATTTTATCCAGAACTTTATCCGGAGGTGGTAATACAGGCCCTTACTATAAACCGAATTACTAAGTGAGGTAATACTTGAAAATAAATACTACAGTGTCGGTATCAATGTTTTTCTCTAAAGTATGGCAGCTACAGTACCCAAAAGGTAGGACTTTTAAAGTACAGTAATTCATTTGCATACACGTTTAGGATCCCCATATGATGTGAGTACACAATATTTTTTTTTCATTTTTCGAAAATTTCAAAATGTCGCGACATTTTGATAATATGAGCACAGGATGAACGGGACACATAAATGTCAAATCAGTGTTGTATGCAGTAACTGTACTAAGTTTAATGAAGTTCTTATATACGGTTCCGTAGTTAACTAGCTTGATCGAAAAATTTAAAACGGCCATCATTATTAAAAATTACTAAAGGGTGTAAACGAAATATAAAAAATTCACGTCAGGTTACTAAGTACTATATGTGTACTAAGTTTGATGAATTTCGGTTCATTGGTTCAAAAGTTTTTACACGCACGAACACACACACATCTACACACACAAATGTATATGTATATAATTAAATATAGATGTAATTTGATTATAACGTGCTAAACAGTTGGTTGTAAGGAACGGTTATACTGTATTACAAACACTACCTACTTATGCCCAGCATCAGATCCATGCTGCAATATCATCGTAGAACCATCCAATTTACCTACGCGTTCCAAAATTCCAGCCGACTGAATATAAAAAAAAGTATAATTAATATTCAATTTTATGACTATGAAATTCTCGCACCACTTCACAAAAGTGCTAAGAACCATCCCAATGAAATTTTTCTATGACTGGCCTACACTGGGAATTACAGTCTCTTAAATGCGAAAGTAAAATCGGGCGGTATAAGATGTTTATTGGTATATAGGTATGAACAGATGTACCTCAAGCACATCCAGGACCCCGTTCCACGGTGTTTAGCATTTACAAATTCAGAAATTAAAAGCCACGAGTAAAAGTTTACAAAAGCTTGTAAAATTTGTTTCACAATTAAATCTGCCCCACTTGTAAAGCTAGAAATATTTATAAGTCAACTTACAATTGTTTAAAAGTTGTTACTCTTTTCTTATACGAACTAGTTAATTAAGTGCATTACTTAGAAATATGGCATCTGTAAAAGTTAAAATGGAAAAGAAAGAGAACAGAAAATAATTCTGTGCGGTGTGTTTTAAAATAAACTTGATTACACAGAAAAATACTGGAAATAAATGCATATTTTGGCACAGGAGCGGATCTGAAAAGAGGGGGCGGCAGAAGTCTGCCCCGGACACCGGGTTAGAGAGGACACTGGCAGTACCGAAAATGTTTGTTTTGAAATGAATGGACAGCGGTAGGAAGGCGAATATCATTATTATTGCTTCTGGTGAAAGAAGTCTAGCTTCACCCCTGGGCACAGTCAGTTGATTTGACGGAAATTGACAAAGAATGAATCTACACACCAAAAAGTACATGCAATAAAGGACAATGTTGAGTAAATTTATGGTTTTCTAATTACATGCTGAAACATATTTAAGTTGCTACTTATTGAACATTTGTCTTTTTCATATGTTCGCTTAAGTTTAACAGTGGTTCGTAACCTCACCCGACAGTGATTAAAAAAATATATTTATGTATTTTATCAGAAAAATTATATTTTTAGAAATAAATATGTTGCACCAGTTCAGAAATAAGGCATTTAAGTAGGATTTGATGTAATTACTGTCAAAACTTTACACTATTTTCATCATAAATAATGACAGTTTTATTCATTGCTGTTTTGCTGTTACTGCTCCACTTTTCCTTGTAGGATGTTGCTGTAGATGTCTGATGTCACCAACAAGTAATTCCATTGCCTGAGATGCCATTCTACACAGAAAAATTGTATGTTTAACCGTTATTTAATTAATTACTTTATTTTCATTGCAGGAACAACATAAATATTGACAATTAAAATTTTTATTACAACAATATAAATGTTACAAAAATAGCCTTTTATCTTACTTACAAAAAAAGTTGCAGTTTCACAAGTGATTTCTTTGGCAACTGGGTTTCCAAGGATATTCCTTGCAGAAGCACAAATATGTGCAATACGCTATTTAACGTAACTGTAACTAACTGTCAGGCATAGTTTTCAGAATACAACTTGAAAACCATTTGTTCTAAGTTGGCTATCTCAGCTCCTTATTATATTTTTTATTCTGCTTATCTATACTGCCTTTGATATATTTACCATGTTGTGAATATTTTGTAATTCTGAACTTATAAAATACATCCCGTCAGTGCCAGGCGATGAAATACTAACAAACAAACGTATATAACTAGAGGGGCTTGTGGTTCCAGAACGCGCATGAGGGAACATTGATTTTTAAATTGGAGGCAACCTTGGAAGCAGCCCACAAGGTACAGTTTACGGACTGAGCTAAAGGCTGTTGTCAAGCGTAGACGCTACTCCGTGGAGATTATACTGTTTGCTGGTAAGATTTATTCGGTCAGTTTATTTAAGTAGTTGGAATTTTTGCATGCCTTGGTACAGGTGGGTAGGGGCGGGGGGAACGGATAGGAGTTGGTTAGAGACTGTTGAAAGAATCATCCCAACATTCGCCTTGAGTTATCAAGGAAAACCCTTAAAAACTGATTCAGGATTTCGGAGCCGAGGATTAAACCCTGGACCTCCCGGCTGCGAGGAGTGTCTTACCACTGCTCCACCACCAAGTTAACACATTGAAGCATTCAGCATCTTTCTGAGATGTATAATTTTTATGACACTCATTAAAATCGAAAATTCTGTAGATGTTTCCTGCACGTTTATTAGAATGCTAAAATTAGCTATTTATAGAAACATTTTGATGATAATAACATTGGGAGGGTAAATCTTACTTCACGCTGTCTGTTATCACAAATACACACAGAATATTAAAGAAGTTTCAGCAAGTTTTGGTGATTAATTATTTGTTAAGCTCTTTGAGTCTCTTAGTATTTTAATACTGCAGTTTCCTTCACCACAAATTACAACCGCTTTACCGTACCGTACAACCTAATTTACTCCATCGGTGTTACAAATATCCAATTATTAATATCGCTCAAACTACTACGTCATTATTGCGACACACATATTTGTTTGGTTACTCTGCCTTGCAAGACAGCCGCAATTTCTTAACATGTCTCAGTCGTTACACGCATTCATGCACAAAGATTTCCTCGAAAATGACTCAATCTAGCAATTTCCGACAAGTCGACCTTATATGTTAACATTCCTCACTTGCTTAGTGCTATGTAGAACAAAATTAGTAACAATTAAGTGATCCGAAGATTAAAGTGCGTTAAGATAGGTTTGTACCCTATTTGAACAATGATGACTCAATTACAATACGAAGCTAGAGTAACTTACTCAGAATTAATAAAAATCATTGTTTACAGTGGCTCAAAATTTCATCGTTTAGTATTACAGCAGTTATTAAAATTTTAGTAAATGTGTAATTGAATTCAGGTTAGCATTATTCCCAACTATATTCAACAGCTTGTGCGCTATCACCAAGGAAAACTTTCTCACTACGTCCCGTCTTAACATATATGTATGTATGCATTTATGTATACACATGGATATGTATGTGTATATGTATGTATGTATTTATTTATTTACGTATGTATATATGTATGTATATTTGTATAAATGTTTGTATGCATGTATGGATGTATGTAGGCTATGTATATTTGTACATATGTTTGTATGTATGAATGTATGTATATTTGTATATATGTATGTATATATGCATGTATATATGTATGTACGTATATATGTATGTATGCATGCATGTGTAATATTGTAGGAAAATGATATTAGAGTTTGCCTTTCATACAACCGTGGTTAAAAAAACTTGCAAACTCTTAACGTACTGAACAAGTACATGGATCGATACTACTTAAGAATGCGTACCGAAATCAATAAAAACTGTTTGAAACTATGCAGTTATGGACGGGATGAGGCTAGAAGGCTGCGGTGAAAATAATATACAATGAATAAACATGTTCGACATAAAAAAAGGCGTGGGGGAAGGCAACAATGTGAACTGAATGAGAAATATTTTTACTCTGGTGGCCAAGTGAATAGTGTGTGCTGACTTGACGCAGCCCAAACAAGACTTGACACTTCAACCAGTCACTCTGACCATACAGGCCGTCCTGGTTATTACGTTAGCACAAGACTGCCAGCAGAACTCTGAGGTCTGTGACTTCGTTCCTTGACAAGCTTAAGGTGAGTACTTGTAAACTGCTGCGTACTCAGAAACGTGTTATGGGACTAATAGGAAGGAGACGGTATATTATGAAATTATGTAACCACTTCGTGCTTACAGGCATGTAGGTTGAGCAGATGTGAGGCGTAAGATAATACTTATCACTGTTAATTAGGTGAATTAATTTATATTTGAATTATAAAAGTAGAATCCTTCTTTTTCTGAAAACATTTAAGTTTACAAAATTGACCTTTCGCTAGATTTGTTAGCCTACCTCCGTGGCGTAGTCTGTTAGGAGCCGGTCCACGGTGCGAGAGGTCCTGAGTTCAAATCCCGGCTCGGGCATGGATGTTGTGTTATCCCTTCAACTCACTTCGCCATCATCAGCGCGTAAGACCTCTTTGTTGAAGAGCCGTAAAACCCCTCATCTCACCTGATTTGGTTCGTAATTTGTTAATATTTTTGCTTTTTGAGGGAAAACGCGACATTAAGAGGCAGTTCCAGTGTTTCAGGTGCATGTATGCAACCCGCATTAAACCCTTATAAATCAAGGTTAATATTATCTTCGCTGTAGCAGTAAGAGTAAGTAAGAGTATTATACATATCAGCATTTTCTTCGCTTTATGGAAGACACAGTCGTTCTTATTTCCGCTATGTTCTGCAAAATTTAGTATAACAAACGGTTAAATTATAAACTGAATACAAAAAAAAAAGTTGTGTAAAATTTATGGTCTACCATTTTTTTATTTAACTTCGGCGAACGCAGCGAAACTAAGAATGACTGTGTTTTATAAAACGCGAAGATTATGTTGATATGTGTAATACTCTTATTGCTGTAGTGAAGGTAATATTAGCCTTGAATCATATGGGGTTAATGCGGGTTGCATACATGCGCCTGAAACACTGGAACGTCTTCGTAAGGGACCTACTTAGGTTGTGTCTGTGTGTGAGGCAGGAGCGGTAAGAGTTCCGCTAACCGGCGTATCTTATGCATTATCGCCTCTCCGCGCAAGCTACTCAGCTGACGTGCAGTGCTTTACTGTTTTCCTTTTTACTATGCGAATTTAAGCGACGATCACATTATTTAATTTATGGACAGCATAGTTCAAAGTCTAACGCTTGTTTAGAATAGTTGTGTATTTCGAATCCGGTTGTTATTTTTCCAGATACGGCAGTCTAGAAAAGCCATGTTTGGCCATTTTGAGGGGCCACAAATTGATGTTTCTAATTAACGTACCAAATTTTTAAAACTATAGCGACATAGTTTGAAGTGTTTATTCTTTTCGTAGATATACAAGAATAATTTGCGTTAAATAGTTTCGTTGAAAAAAAATAATAGTCATAACTCGTTGCAACGCATTTGAAGCGCAGGTAGTCAAGTCCCTTAAAATAGTGCTCTACAGCGAATAAAATATGTGTAAATGTAACGTAAGTTTTGCATGTAGTTATCTCAACTAAGCAAATTAGCAGGTAATTGGGATGTAAACAGTTTCATTTCAACTGTAACATCATACTAAATGTTTAGATAATACGCTCAAGGGAAAATAAATTCGTGAAATTTTGAATGAAGGCACTAAACAGGAATTTTTCCTTGTGGATGTGAAAGGGATGCAAGAGTTTTCAATGAATCATAGATTTAACTTGTACATATAGGGCTATCGTCGTAATTTTCACTCATTGAGACACACAGATGAATACGAGACAGTAAATTATTAATAGATTACTTCGAAATTTTATATCCAATGTGGTAAAAATACCTTAAATTGGGTTTTGATTATCCCTCCATACGTTTCGCACCAGGCGAGACATGGACGTGCTCTATGCTTCTGGGTGATGCTACCGTAAATGCCTAACATACTATTTCAAGATTTCTTAAAAATTCGACCCCAAAGAGATAAATACGGTAAAATGTGTTTTCGATTCATGATAGATATATATCGATGCTATTGAACTTATGGCGATGAGTTTTATATGGGATGTGATTGAGAAATTGATGTAAGGAGATAAATACTAACGTCTTGTGTAGTACGTATTATATTTTCTGTGTTCGTTGTTACAGTTCTTCATCATACCATCTCTTCTCTTTAATTTGCATGCGAGTTTAGTGTCATCATCAGACCAGCTCTTGACGATGAACTGTGCTCGTTTACATTCATTTTGGAATAAATACCTAAACGAACTTTATTATATATTGGAGAAATGTGTAGACATTAACATATTACAAACATTGTGACTTACTAAATGTGACGTTAATAAGTAACAATTACTAAGTTCTCATGAAAATCATCCTGTCATCACGTGAAAATAATTAAGTACAAGTAAGGTTAATTCTACTACAGTGTTAAAAGAAAATACATTTTATTATGGGAGAGCTTGGCACATAAAAAATTTCTGCCACTAGTTTCGCTTTCAATCGCTATTGTACCAGAGAAATACGAAACCATAGTAAAATGAAATTTAAATAAACTTGGAAATAATGGAAGTCATTTAATATAATTTTAAAGTTAAAAGAAATCGATTTAGCGTTTTAAATTATCAACTTAATGTAACTTAAAATTCAGGAAAGTTCTGTGATTTGTCAGTTTGGTGCACTACCGATACCAGCGCTCAAGCGGCAGAAATTGTCACTATTACAAACTTATAACATTGATCTTTTTGATCTGTCGAAGAATTAATCTTAGTACAAGAAATCTTGTTACGTTATAATTTTACTAGCAGTGCGCCCGCGGCTTTGCTCGCGTGTGTTACTCACAGCAGATAATATTTACTTTAATGGAAAAACCTCTGTGTACACCAGAAAGATAGTACAGTCATCAAGTGTAGGAATGACAAAGCTACTCGTTGAGTCAACTCTGCAGCAAGATAATTAGCTATAGCTGTACACTCGAAAAGCAGTCTAAATTAAGTTGCTCCCTGCCCCTAACAGCGACTTCGCCTGGGCCTTATTTATAGTCACAGCAATGTTGACGTTGTGGGGTAATTACAGACACCTAAATGTAAGAGGGTAATCAAATGAAATACGCTTTTTACTTGGTATGAAGACTGATTTACCCGGAGCACAACCATTGTTGTTGGTGCCCTCAATATCATACTTGTTTTTCAAAACCTTCACTTGAAGTTAAGTGCCATTGAGCAGCTTCGGCGGGATAATGTTTAGCAGAAATATAAACTTATTTGGTGTTCCAAACTTGAGGTTAGTGAGGTGGTATATGTGGGATGATGCTGTCAAGGAACTTTAGTGGATAGTGGACTGCATAATACATTTTTACCACTTTTGAACGACTTCATAAAAATTGCACTAATTTAATCTGTCTCGCAGTTCTTGCGACGTACAGCTGCGCCACATAACGTCGTTTTTTTTTTATAATTTCTTAGACTAGTAGAAGTTGTACCACAACTCGTCTCGATAGAACTGTAGAATGAAACTCCTGTATAATTTATTTCTCGCTGGTCGTACTTGCTTTTCGGATCGTCTGCCTTGAAAGTTTACAAACTAAGTTTTGTTCTTAATAACTGTAATCTTATAAAATGAAAAAAAAATTGTATTACTTGTTTTATGTACTTACGTAAGCATTATTCTGAAGCGAACACCAATTCAATATCTCTACTGGTTAGATAAGTATCATCAGCTGATAAGAAAACATATTCTATGCCTTTTCGCCCCTTTAGGTGTCGAATTTCAAAAAATCTTATTTTTACACCTTAAATATTTGTTCAAGTATCCAAGTGAAGTGAATATCAGAACGATTGCTCGTTCAGTCGAAGCAAAATCGATCATTCGTTAAAAATCATACATAACCCCTGTAGAGTAGGCTACTGAGGGTTTGAATTTTGAAAAATCTTAAAATCTTTTTGCGTCCACTTAGCCTACCTGTTATTAATCATTCTGATTCGATTTATATAGAATATTTACCTAAAACACATTCTAGGTATTTTCACCTCCTAAGAGATTGAATTTCGAAAAAACCCTTGAATCATATTGTAGACAACTTTACCGGTGTCTCTTCGACGTGAAAAACACGACACCAGCCAGCTGGGTTCAAGATATAGGTATCAACGGTTAATTGAAAACACATTTCATTACTTTTTACCTCTTTTCACCTCCTTAGGTGGGGAATTTCGAAAAATCGTAAAATTTTCTTTTCAGGTATTTGAATAACCATCAATCTTAAACAAAAATCACTTCGATGTATTAACATCAATGGGTGTATATATATATGATAATATATTTTACAATTTTTTTACCTCTTTGGGGCCGATTTCGGAAAATATATTTTAGTATTATTTGGGATATTTACAAAATAATCAATCTAAAGCAAAGAGCAATTCGTTATTTCGATTGATTCGATAGAAATGGAGGAATAATCAAAAACACATTTCACATATTTTCACCCCCTTAATTAAAGAATTCGGAAAAGTCTTGGAGTCCTGTCATAGACATTTGTATACGTAACCAATTGAAGTAAAAATCACGCCGATAGTTAATTGTGTTTCAGTGATATAGACAAACCATAAAAAACACATTTTGTCCCTTTTTACTGCTTGGGGGTCGAATATAAAAAAAAAATCCGAAAACTGCTTTTTGGGTATTTACGTAAACAACATTTTAAGTGAATATCAATTCTCTGTCCCGAAGAAATTTGATAGGAATCTATAGTTAATCGGAAACACACTTTAGGTCATTTCACCCCCTTAAATGTAGAATTCCGAAAAATCCTTAACTTGGCTAGTATGCATTTTTATGGGTATCCTATTAAAGTAAAAACCACGATGATAAGCCCTCGGGTTAGAGTTCTATGGACCATTCTCGGAAAACATATTTGACCCCTTTAAACTCTAATAGAGGTCGAATTTCGAACAATCCCTTCTTAGTGCTCGCCTACGACCTGAGTGGAACTCACACAAAAAAATTTCACGTTTATAGGTCCAGTGGTTTGGGCTGCAGTTTGATATGTCAGTCAGTCATCAGTCTGTGTCCTCTTTTAAGTATAGATATTTTTTTTAGCTTGGCAAATCTGTAGTAATTGAAACACATATTTGTAGTACACGAGGTTTAATTAAAATAACAACGAATATCGCGACAAAAACCGAGTACCAATAACTGATCCCCTTTGTACGAATAGAATAAAAACAACACACTGAAGAAAAATTATGAGTTATATTTTACTCAAATCATTGGTAAATTATTAAATAGGATAAGTTAATGAAACAGTTTGCATGCTCTAGATCCAGTTAAGTTAGGATCCAGACGAGTATATCTGTTCATTTATGGTTGTCTGTTAACCGTTGAACTGGAGGCATAACATTACGACAGTAATGCGAGTGTGGAAGAATAGTTCCAAAGATAATATTTCAAGTCGAACATTCAGAACTGTAACTCTAAAAGTGTCGACACAATGGTAAAACAGACATTACTTTCACCTGGCAGTGACGGATTGTTCAACTTTGTTTACAGTGTAAGTTGAAAGATGGCTGCAACAATTTTTACATTTTCTGTTTCTAATGACCAACTGCGCCTGTTTCACGTATGACTATGTGGAGGTTTTCCTTTACGCAGGATTCTTTTGAACCTGAACCATCAACGTTACAGGCTATAGTGAGCTCACGAACACAACCACATATGCTACATGTTTATTTTTGGGATGAATCCTGCTTTGGCTCTTTCAACATAAACGGCTACATCATGGAGTTCGTCAACGGGTTCTCTCTTTGGCACTCTCCTGAGCCAAAGCTAACACCGGACAAAGCCAGACCTCATTTTACCAGAAATGTCCAGTAATTATATCCCATTAATCAGCGTTTAGTAATACATTCAATACAAGCAGCCTGATATAAAATGTATGTTTCATCAGTTGCCACGGTGTGTAGTAGGCCTAGTGCTTCTTGAAGACAGATGAGACTTCACAAAATTGTGATTTTCAACAAGTTTAAAATATCGTTACTTTGCTGACTACAAAATATAGAATATTGCGTATGATGCCAACAGGGCTTGGTCAGAGGGTGTCTGAAAGATAAATAAATGCACACGTTATGTAAGACAAACAATAAATTATCATTTATATTTATAAACAACTTGTTTTACATGAGGCAAACTTGCACGTTGATCCCAAACTATAATTAAATCTTGTTATGCAACGTTGTTAGTGTCAGATAAACTCTATAACGGTAAGTTGTAATTATCCATCAACACAGTTCAATATAAATGTTATTCCTAATGATAACGTTTATAAACTGCGTGGATCTTAACGGTTATGTTAGTAGATTGACTTCGACGTGAAAAAATAAACATTCGTAATAATATTATAGTCTTTAAAGAGTGTAAATATTTAAATGTTTCTTTTGATTTCTACTTATGGATTATTTTATCAGAATACGTATCTGTGAAATCACCTAATTCTTGGTTTTATTCGTTTGAACTCTGACAAAGTTATGGTTAGCAAGTAGCAGAAGAATGAAAGACTGTGCAGGAAATAATATCATCCAAACATGCCTTTCAAAAGAGATGAGATTGTCACCGACAACAAACGATCTGATTATATAGCAAAATACCTTGACACGAGGAACACAAGATAATTGATCGCGAAACACTGCTGTCAATATAAGGACAGCGAAAATTGAGCTAGGGGCCAGTGTTGCCAAATAAGAGATAAGTGAGGACATTGCCCAGTTGATCTAGACACAAGCTCGTTAACTAGCGCTGACAAGTTGTCCAGTGCATTTACATATTTAGGTTCTGAACTAGCCGTTTGCAACACTGGCGTAGTCGTACGGTTATAATATCACTGTGGTATACAGAATTACTATGATAACACAAATGCCTGAACTTCCTAATAATTTTTCCTACAATGGGAGCCTAACTTTGATACAAATGTCCGGTGCTTATCTTCTAGGGCCGAACCGTAAACTGAGGTTACTGTGTCCATTTGCGGGGTTACTTTTTTTCATTAAAAATTGTTTAAGGATATTTTTTGGTAAATAAATAGGTAGTAAATCTGTCCTTTCACTCATATAGTTAAAATTTGAAGTATTTTTCACTGAATGACATAAATACAAAATTTTTGAGTGGATGAAGTTATCACACAAGGCTAAATTACCTCGGTTTACGAGGACACATTAAGAATCTGTCGTTTTCCATATAAACATAGTGAACTGTTAGGAAGTAAATGTTCTTGTCTTCTCTGTACTGATATCAATATGATGAGAGATCCTGGTGGGTGGAGTTGTGCTAGAAGGGAGGGTGAGGTCAGGGGAGCTGGGGGGCCTCCTGGAGACGACGTAGGTCACGTGCACGCTGCTGCTCGCGCCGCTGCGCCGAGTACCCATCCTCGCCCAGCCCCAGTCGCTCGACGAGTCGCTCGCCACGCTCGCCGTGCAGCTCCTGGAAGTCTGGGCGCCGCCGCTCCGCCACGTCGGGGTCGAAGTCGTATCGCACGACCGCGCGCTGCTCTGGAGACCCGGCCAGGTTGTCACGTATCAGCTGCTGGATGACGCCGCCCTCCGCCGACACCACCAGCCACTGCGACAACACACAACACACTTGTATAAGTAGTTTAGGACAAAGGAAACCCTACCTACTTTCACATAATTTGTAGTTTCCTACCATTTTTTTATGTATACAAAAGCAGCCTAACTAACGATCAAAGTGTATCGATTTAACCTTACTGAAATGTTAACGTCCGAGTTCACAATAAATATTTTCAAATTATTATTCTAGACAAGAAGGCCTTCAAGAGTGCTTACTTTATCGCTAACCACCAAGTTACCTGATGGGTTAGGGGGGTTTACAGTTGCAAAATTAAGCATTAAGCAGTATGCATTAAGAGTTTGTTGCGCAAACGAAAACGCATGTTACGGACGAATTGTTCACAATAAAGTCGTCAAGTCTTAATTCCAGCCAATCGGAATAAGCGACGATGCTACCACCAGAAGGTGGTGATATGAAGTACATACTTGACGGTAAATTGTTGTTTGTCAGGCTTTTTGTAAATTGCCGGGTTCAGTATTTTCTATATCTAAAGCTTATTTATTATGTTACAGGTTCAAGAGCAGTTACTGAAAAAGAAAGTGAGTTGTTCTCGGGTCCTAAGTGCGCCTAGAAATCCAGCAAAAGTGAAAAATATATGTGGCATACCACACGGAGAAAAATGGATCGTCACAACAAACAAATAATAAGGTTGACATAAATTTTATTGCAACAAATAAATTACTGTTAATTTAACAATCGTAACGTTGAAGTTACTACTGGAATTAATTTGCTTCGACAGTAAAATTTTGATGACATTATTTATTTAAAACAAACTTATATTTGGTTCGTTATACTAAACCGTACGTGCATTTGATTTTACCCAAAATATTTGTTCTTATTAAAAATATAAACGCTAGTTTTCTTATACTATTTTATTTATTTGCTTTTACTACCATATTTACTTGAATCAACCGTACTTATGACAAACTGTATAGATTTGGTAAATTTTACCATGGCAGATATTTATACCAACAAACGATTTGGTTATTTCAGTACGCATGTGTTAGCTGTTACACACGGTGTTTTAGGAAACTTGCCTCAATTTTTTTTTCAAGTATAGGTAGGCCTATTTACTAAATTTGTAGAGTATTAATTTTTGTGTTCGTTTGTGTAATTACGTTAGATTAGATGACTGAAGATAACTATAACGGTTAAAAACATTTGCCGAGTGCACACGAGTCTAATTGAATCATTAGTTTATCGGAACTACATGTCACATATATGTAAATATAAAAATATAAATTTTACATTAGAAGTTGCAGTGGTCTAGGGGTAGGGGTAACATGCGTGGTCGGTAATTTAAATGTTGTGGGATCGAAACCACGTGGATCGGTATTATTATTTTTTTAAAATATATTTACACGTAAATATATTTGTATAAGTAAAAGTTGCTGTGCAAATAATTCTTACTTTCGTGATCAGAGCAAGTTAAATGTCGTATACTTTAATGGTTGCTCAAACAAATTTATATTTGATTAAACAATATCCGTATGATGACATCGAGCACGTCATTTGGTTAAAACAACAAACGTATTTCAAAGAAATAATTTGGTTGTAACAAACCATACATTTGTTTGCATGTATTGAAGTATACCATTTGGTTGTTTCAAACTAGTCTTGCTTGATTTTACAATTTTTTTTTAGTGCACTTGAACGTCGAAAACTTTTTAACGTTATTATATATTATCTATCATCATATTATTCATTTATGTTCCACCAATTTATATTTTTGTATTAAAATGTCTGCTCTTATACATTAACATTTAAAATTGCTATGTTTGAGAGTGACATTAGAGGACAACCTCTGAAACAGAACACTGCATACATCATTGTCGAAAGAACCTTTGCTACTCTCCGTATCAACACATTGCCCGTCAGACATGCTATTCAATTTAAAGAAATTACGAAATTAGAAAAACATATAATATCTTTTACGTATTTATTTTAGCGTCTTAGTTAATCCCGTAAATGCTGTTTTGTTAAAACTGTTAAATATCACAGACACATGGCGTGGCACTGCTTTATTAGAAGCTATTCACAGTTTAATGTATAATAGCCGATTAAAAGTATCCTTCTCTGACATTTCGTGGTGTAGTCTAAAAATACTACTCTTCTTAACTTTGTTAGAACTTTATAATTACGCAAGTTCAGTCAAATGCATGCACAGTGGTTATGTCCTTTACCTAAATAGTCTTTAAGTACTGCGATTTGGAGTACCAATTTTAATTTTTCCAACTTCGCATAGGGATTGTATAAGTTTCTTCCCCTTTGATATTGATTTGGTGTTATGATAGAAGCAGCGGAAGATACAAACTTTTTTCAGCTTACATTGACTTCTTATAAATTCTTAAAACTTATGGTTTGTCTCCGTAATATGTTTCATGGCCGGTTTTCGTGCATATTTCTTCAGTTCGGTAAACTATCGGTCCAGTACTGTGGGTGAAGTCACGTAGTGTAGTAAAACTATCGAAAAAAATATTTTAATATCACAGTCCGCAAGAAATGTTGAATGCAACGTATTTTCGCACACGCATGCAGTGAACGTTCCTAAATGCGACGGAGAAGTAAAATGTTGTGATGCCCGCTGAAAGTGTCATATAAAAACGGCGTAAGGACACAACACAGAATGAGCTGCTATGATAGACAAGCGATTGCGCACTTGAAATCCTGGTCAGAGTTTCGCTAATCACCCCCTTGTACCTATGCCTCGAATAACACAAGGCATCTCTGACCAGGCAGAACTATTAATAAAGACCTGCGAACGATTCCCGTTTGACGTTCGTATTTTGAAACAGAACTTTAATGAAAACACCTCATTATGCAACTTAAATACGTATTACATTACGACTATGTTGGATAATAATGTTTCGAGTTTGTCTGCTTCTCTTGTTACAGTAATTTTCCCGAACAATTTAACACTTAAATAACATATGTATAGAGGTACGTCAATTTCGCGGCTTTATCTGTCAGCAGCCTAGACTTGTCAGTCCTATACACCCACTGGCTACAATCGATTATCTATTGGCTTATAACCATACAAGCAGGTAGCAAGCGATAGCACTTCGCATTATTTCCTTATTTACTACAGGCTTGCCGTAGTCAAACGCGTTTCGTAACAGCCGTCAGCAAGTCACAGACCAGACAATGAAGTATACATAAAAATTGGCGTTCAACCTGATCTGGAATGTATATGCGAAATTTACGTACCTCTACATATGTAGCATAAAATATCGTTTTTAAGTTATAATATCACATGTGAACTTCAGGAGGGGACCACAGAAGGAGCGTCATGAGCGCTGTTATTGCCATTTATAAAGTGAAATAAAATAATGGTAAAGGTTCTGCTGATGTAAAACAAACAATGATATTATATAATAAAATATGGCAATGTCATCCAAAAACAATATAGTATTTAATTTGAAATCATTTCATTAGGTTTTACAGTGGATGCGAGAAAAAAAGAGTGCTTAACTAACGACAATGTTTACATTTCATGAAATCACCTTCATACACCACATTACGATTGTTTTTAATCCTCTATGGTTAGTTAACACGAACACTACAGAACGACAAATATGATAACTCATTTCGTTCAAAACGTACTTTACTTTCAAAATAGGTCATGCATGGAACTATTGACTTTTGGTGAAAATAACATTTTACAAACTAGTTTCAGTGCCTAATGTGCACACCTCCAGTTTTTCTTCATAGTCGTGATTGGTAGAGACCGGAAAAATTCGCGGATTCAGTAATCTGTAGACACGCCTCCAAGAATATATATTTACTGAAGCATATAACAGCAGCTCATTGGCCGCTCGCTGATACAGCGTTACCGCATGATTGGGCCTGAGTTCTTCATAGTTGCCTCGGTGCCTTCTCAGAGGTGTCAAATGAGTAGAGAAATGCAAAATTCGCGTTATCCTTTGGTAGCAGGCTAAACTTCACTTTCCTATACATAACAGAGCATAATCTGTGATTCAATTGGCCACGAACTTTTATGTGTTGTCATTTACGTGTGTTACGTCTTTACATAGATTGGCCTCTCTACCGTGTAAGCATTCTCCGCGGCAAGTCACGTCAATATGGGCCAGCGGGAGACGTCAAACGAGCCTATAGTCACTTGGAGTCTAGACAACTGTCAGAAAATAACGCGAATTTTGCATGTCCCTACAAATAAGTAGAGCCACGATTTTATGGCGAAAAGATTTTTGCAACATTTGGTTCCAATGCGTCATGTGCACATCTGCAGATCTGCTACATCGTTTGCCTTGGCAAATTAAAGACGGACGGAGTCACAATAATCTTATTATGATTGGTGCAGTCAAATGAGAGATGTGGCTGAATAAAGACACGCTGCCAATAATCATGAAGCAGACCTGCCGATGTGCACAGGAGACACTGAAACAAAGTGGGGCAAAAATCTTTTCGCGACAAAATCGTGGCTCTACAAATAAGTCTGTGGAACATTGCGGAAGTGACAATAACTTACGGTTGATAGAATTTTAGTTTTTGATAGAGACCAGTAAATTTCGCTGCCTCGGACTCCACAGTCTTGCATACACGCTACCTTCAGCTAATTGTCCATTGGCTGCTGCTCCAGGGAGTGCCTGTTGCACATGTGACAATGTAGCGCGGGAGTCAGAGAGTGTTTTCATTCAGGTCTGCTATTGGTTCACAGTCCTCGAGGAAGAATTTCAGTAACAGTGACCAATCACGAAAGCAATTAACATGTGCAGGAGTTTGGAACCGAACGTCTCCTCAAATGAGTCTACGAAATTTTCGTGCCTCTATATTTTTCTGAAAAGAAAACACAAGAATTTCAGGACCATAGTGATTGGATGTATTTAACTTTCAGCCTCTTTAGAGTTCTACCCGTAAATCACAGACCTGTGGGGTCGTAGTGACCTTATGACCTTATACTAGTTGGCACAGTCAAATTAGTGACGCCTCTGCACTAGGACACACTGTCAATGACTGTGAATAGAGCCCACGATTTTTTGTGAAAATAATTCTGCAACAGTTTGTTTCAATGCATTATGTGCCTATCTGCAACTTTGCTTCATGGTTATTGGCAGGATGTATTATTGCACAGGCGTGGCTCATTTGACTGAGCCAACAGGAACAAGGTTACTGCGACACCACACGTCTGTAACTTGCGGGTAAAGCCCTAGACGCTGAGAGTTAAAAACAGCCAATCACTTACCACGAAGCAGAGCTGCGTATGTGTACATAAGGCATTGAAACAAATTGTTGCAGAATTCTTTTCAGCAAAAATCGCGGGCTCTAACTGTGAAGCATAGCTGCAGAAGTGCACGTAAGGCAATAAACACAACTTGTTGCAAAATTCTTGTCAGCAAAAATCGCAGGTTCTAGAAGCGCTCTTTATTCTCTTTTCGCGCCAGATGTACAGGTTACGAGATCAGCAGTTATTGTTGAATAGTGTGATTCCAGCTTTCAGTTATACTCGGCAGTACGTGTGTACCGATACTAAATGGTGAAGTGAATAACTGTAACGTGACCAGATACAGGTGTAGCTTGTAGTCGAAGTGTACGTACCGCTATGACGAAGGCGACTCCTGGCATGCTTGTTGACGCGTGTAGTTCTACTATGCTACTGACTTCTCTCACAGCAGACCTGTTGTCGCTAACACGCCGGCTTTCACCCGCCCGCTGTCTCTTGTCCCCTGCCACCTCGCCCACTGTCTAAGGAGAGGATTCCCACAAGACAAACCGTGCCTGTCGTCCCACGGTTCCATCATACTGCTCACTGCGTCTCCTCATATTCTCACACTAGAACAATGAAAATGAGAATAAGAGTATCATTACGCAGATCAGGACGAGAATAAAGGAGACGAAAGCCAGAAGGGTGTCAAGACTCTTGACTAAATAATCATTCATGGAAAGGTTGGAAAAGGTAGAGAAATGTTACGACCAACTTATGAACATGAACATCTGGTAAAGAAAGGTTGTGTTCAAGAGTGAGTGATAGTCACCAACTTGAATTTTTGTATTTTTGTGTCGTAAATTCCCTTCTGGTTAAATTTGTGGAACTTTAACCTAACTACAGAATACGCATTGATAGAATTTTAGACTCCGTAAATCTTTATTTTCCGTTACTGTTTTTACAGATCGAATTGCAATTAAAAAATTAGTATTAATTTCTTAAATCCAGAATGACACCGTTGTAATTTCATGTAAAACTGTTTGTGTCAAAATATTCTTGACTGTACCTAAATCTTGTATATTTTTTTAAAGCCTGTTTTTTTTTAAGTAATTTTTAATGTAATGTGCAAGAGTTGGACAGTGTTTTTTGTACCATAATTAGAGATGATGGTACATCGCGAAAATGTTTTGTGTCAACATAGCCTTGAAAACACTGACACAACGTACCTGTCTACAGACCAACAACATGCATCAAATATTAAAATAGCGGCTTTCTTATTGGCTTAGTCGAATAGGGCAGTAGCTCCACGTACAAGGAAAATCCAGTAATCTTTTGATAAGCTGGACGTATGTTGAAGCCTAGCAAATAGTCAAGTTTTCCCGCGATAAACAATCATCTCTAACCATAATAAAACTACTAATTTTTCGGAACAGAGCAGTCTTAACAGTGGGGAAAGCCGTATGGTAAAAGCGTATTCAGAGTGTGGTATCAATATGGCTCGACCGTGGTTAAGCCATTTATTTAGATTCACTTTACAGTAATGTAACAGAACACTGTTGCAGCGTGTTACGAGAATGTTTTTTTCTTAAGAAATACTACTAAATGTGTGCCTTCAGGCCTTTAGGTTGTGAAGTTCTAACACCAGTTCTGTAAGGTAAGGTTGTTTCGTAGATAAGTTTTTTGTGTTCGAAAGAGGCTCAAAACTGATGGAGTGCTAAGGGTGCAGCCGACTGGCGTATGCAATGCGCTTTTACTTCTACGCGAAAGTTACTCAACTGCTGTGCAGTGCTTTATTATTATTCTTTTTCCTACGGAAACTTTAGCAGTAACAATAACGCTATATTTGTAAGAAGTATTGTTCAAAGTCAAAAGCATTTTACCAATTTCGTGTTTTCTGAATCCGGTAGGAGTTTTCACCAGATTTTCTGACTAAAGAAAAGCGGTATTTAGCCATTTTGAGGGGCCCGGAAACTATGTTTCTGATAAGCGTGCCGAATTTTTAAACTTACCGAGACATAGTTTGTTATGAGTATTCTATTCGCAGACATACGCATGTAATGTAACGCAAAATATTTTGGTTAAAGAGAGGAGTAATTACAATTTACTATAACACAATACTAGCGTAGGTAACTGAACCGTCTCGCGCCTTGCCTGGTGACGACACGCCAGACGTACAAGTGTGCCTTGTTGTCTACCTGGCAGGCACTTGTAGGAACTTCACACGCTAGTCACGTCTATCATGGTGGTGACGTGAGAGGTTATTACAACCCTTTAACAACGAGGTCTTAAGAGCAGATGAGGGTGAAGTGAGGTGAAAGGACAACTTAATATCCACGTCCGAGTCTGGATTCGAACCCATAACCTCTCGCGCCGTAGACAGGCGCCTAGCCTACTGCGCTACGGAGGCCGGCACACACGTTCATAATGTAACAACCAAAGCTTGCTGATATTTGTGAACCATCGAGCGTACTGTGACTTGAAATTGGGCTGCCTGGCAGTTCCTGCAATCCGGCTTGCACAAACACTCGGTGCAAGGCATAAGAACAATTATAATACAAGATAAAATACACACAACAAGGTTGTGGCATAACTGGTGGAAATGATGAAAGCATGGACGTGACATAAGACATTCAGTACAAAAATGTTTCATATACAGCATTTAAAGAATGCAAACGTACACAAAACAGTGAGAATATGTCGATAACTAAAGCCATCATTACCGCTCTTAGATACAATATTGCATGATGTTATATCAGTATTTTAACTTTCAATACACAATCCATAACAACAGACATGTGGTGTAGTCGTAACGTTAGGAAAAAATTATTTTATTCACTGTATAATCTATAATACGTTGTTTGAAACTTGCTCCACGAACATAGAACGTTATAGGAATGGTGTAAAAAATTTGCAGCAGATCGAAATTAAATTTTGTTTAGAGTTCTGTTTAGTTATTTTTGTTGTCTGTATTTAACATATTATTTATTATATATTACAGGCGTTTAATACAGAATTGTTATGAACGTTAGTTTGTGTTATTGCTCTTTGTACGTTTAGCCTATCCGCTATTTAATATATCTGGAAATAAATAAGCAGGAATAATTTACACAATACTACTTAAAATATTTTAGTTAAAATTTGGCTCTGATACCTTTTTGTGCATATAATCAGAAATATCGCAAATTTATACATATCGGTAACGATTTTTCTAAGCTTCATACTATATTTTAGATTCAGCCAATCTACATTGCCTGTAAAATTTTTTCGTGTTTCGAATAATTTGTAATTCTGAGTCTATAAAATAACACCTGTACAACGCTGGGCAGTTAACCTAGATAATGATCAAAGCGACACGTCAACGCTCGTGGTTTAAAACGTCAATAAAATGCTAACATTCATTTTTCTTTTTGGAAGTTGTAAATTATTTATTAGTGTTACTTATTATTTTCGAAGTGTGAGTTGGGAAGTGGCTGGAAGAAAGTAGAAAATTTCATTGGTCAAACATTGTTAGTACTTGGGCGAAACAGTTGCGTGTGTTTATTCTTTGGCGTGGGAAAACAAACGTCGGCTGGTGGTACCAGGAAGACGTATGAGGGAATATTGATTTCTAAATTGTAAGCAGCTTTAGAAGAGGTCAACCGCAAGGCAAGTCTACGGACTGCGCTAAAGGCTATTGTCCAGAATAGACGCTACTCCGTGCAGAATACACTGTTTGCTGGTAAGATTTATCTGGTAAGTTTGTTTATTTAGTTGGACGTTTTACGTGCCCTCGGACATCACGTAGCCTTGGTAAGGTTAATTCTACTACAGGTTAGAAAGAAAGTACGTTTTCTTATGTGAGAGCTTGGCACAGGGAAAATTTCTGTCACTAGTTTCGCTTCAATCACTAAGAGATCAGATAAATACGAAACCGTAGTAAAATTAAATTTAAATAAACTTGGAAATTATATTTGTCACTTAATTTAATTTTCAAGTGAAAAGAAACCAATTTCGCGTTTTAAATTATCAACCTAATGTAACTTAAAATTCAGGAAAGCTGTGTGATTGGTCAGTTTGGTGCGTTAGCGATACCAGCGCTCAAGTGGCAGAAATTTTCCCTGTGCCAAACTTATAACACTGATCTTTCTAACCTGTAGTAGAATTAACCTTAGTCTTGGTAGAAGAACACGGGGAAAGGGGAAAGGAATCGGCCAGGGTCTGTTCAAGGAACCGACCCAACGTTCGCCTGGAGTGATATAGTTAAACCCTGGAAAACTGAAATCAGGATTGCTGGAGCCGGATATCGAATCCGGGTGCTCCCGAATACGATACAAGGGTTTTACCACTGCTCCACGACCAACATTAACCAATGATGTACTTAGTAATCTTTGTGGGAGAGTCACTGCAGCATGTAATTTTGCAGACACTCAGTAAAATCGAAAATTCTGTAGATGTCAGCTGTAAATTTATCAAAATGCTTACATTACCTATTTATAGAAACATTTTTATTAATATTTATTTGAGGAAGGTGGAAGATGTGTCGTGTTACCTTGCATCACATATTTGGAAACGTTCACTGTATTCACAAATACACATAATCTGCGAGGTTAGTTATTAATTAATTATAGTTCTTAAACAATTCTGATAGAAAAAATAACATGGAACACTTATGAATAACAAAGTTGTTTTCACCAAATAATTCCTATTAGACATGCAATTTATTTGCCTTTGTAAACTAACTACACTCCTTGAGTGAATTTTCTTTACGACTTATTAAAAACCGATGAATGTGAATATTTGAATTTTTACTATTATAGCTCTTTTAACAAATTTCAAATTAAAGATTAATTGAAGACGATACCGACAACGAAAAACGAGAGAGATAATGATAAATCATGGAAACAAGTATGAAAGTGTTAAACATTTATCTCAATTCAGACCAAATAAATTAGAACTAAAAATTATATTATATAAATTTTTGCTGTTTCCACATAACTTGGTACAGTTTTACGTAAAAGTTAACTGAGTTTCTTACTGTAATGTTCTCTTCGCATTAAAAAAATTTAGTTCTTTTTAACATGTTAGTAAAAGTGATACGGGCCGAAACTTATAGGTAGTAACCAAATTTCAGGAATTTCCATGGGAAGTTCCAAAAGGGAAAAAAATTCTATACGAGACCCAATTATCTCATGCCTAAATTTCAAATTCACATATTTTATGATTTCAAACACTGCCATCAGTAAAATAATTAAGAAATTTAATAAAAATCACATTCAATTTATGTCTCTCGACTAAGTCTGGGAAGAAGTGAATGAAATTTGATTGCAATTTGATTTTGAAAATGTGAAATTTTGTTATTTTTCCTTTATTCCAATATTGCGTGTAGCCAAGATTTTGTGTTTTGAGAAAATTGGTACATCACATTGGTTTTCATCGAATTAAGTGGTAATTGTAAAGCAGTTTTGACAAATTAACAAGAAATTGGGTAATGCATTCGATTTCACTTATGTAACGTACTAAATTAATCAGTATCTTTAATAAAAAATATTTCGTATGTATATATTTAGCGGAATTTTAACGCAACTAAGCAGTACACGAGCAAATTAGCCAATGTCAATTTTATCTGAAATATCACAGGTAGAGAACTATTTTAAAATCTAATAAAAAAATATTATCACACCACTACATATGTCCTTTACTTTTAATGAAGATAAGGCAAAATTTATATATATATCATCAACCTGGAAGAAACACCTGGGTTACAAAATAAAATTGTTAAAATAATCATATTAGTATACTCTGCCGTTTTCATTCTTACCTTTGTGTGTTAGAAAAACTGGGATTCGTTTATTCTTTTTAAAACAATTTTATCAGTAATTTTTCATAACGTTCTGGAAATGTAGTTTTATTTTTCTTATCTAGCATACAAATAACTCTTTATTTAAATTTTGTTTCAACAATTCGAAATTCTGTAGCGGCAAATTTTTATTTAATTCAAATTAACAATCTAGCGAACCCTTGTGTATAATTTAATTGGTTGACCGCTGATTTAATTGTTTTTCTATTGTTTGATTTGTAACATTTTTACTAATTTTTCATTAACAATATAATTTTAAATCATAAATAAGTTAAACAGAATAAAAAGTATTTATCTTTGAAACAATGTAAAAAATTTGGTCTAATAGAACTATTAGACACAGATAGTTTTTCAACACATAAATAAACTAAATATAAGTATCAAAACACTTGAAAAATTAAGTGCCGAATACGTTAAAAACGAAATGAATTAAACAATAAATATGATTATGCGAATTCGGCACGCAGATCTTACAAGTATATTATCTTAAGCATAGGAACACATAATTACATTGCAATATTTGAAAGTCTACAAGGTGATTACTAACACAAATCTTTCGTAGTACAAACTAATCAGTTGGTTTATTTTATCTTAAAAATAAACTGTACACAAATTTATAACAAAATGTAAAAATTGTTTCTCTGAATATAAACAGATTGGTTATGAGTTAAATAAAACCGAAAAGGAAACGAATATGTAATGTGAACGTAGAAAATGCGCATTGCAGAAGTCTCTAAAGAACAACATAAAATAAACAATCATCTCTAAAATAGCGACGATGTCATTTGACATTCTAGGGAATAAAAAGCTGAGGCACTTCAAACTGTCGGTTTGATTCAAAATAATTGATTTACCCACATATACACGCCTTAAATTATACTGCATACATTTTAACCGATAGTTGTACCATATTTTCGGTACAGTTTTTTCATGTAGAAAAATTGTAGTCACAGTAGCTTAAAGCTTCCAGCTAAGTCGGAACCACCACGCACATTGCGTGTAAGATCTATACGAAACTATGTATGTGCAGTAAGCATACCTAAGCGAAACGGTAATTTTTATCCATAATTCAGGGTATGGAAACAATAAGTTATAGTGTTTGTGATGGCTTTGAGAGTATCATTTTGTACTTATCTGAACCACGTTTTCATACATTTGAGACACGTGTATAGCAGTGTAGGCAAAACATGTATTCCTTACTAACTGCAGTGTAGTTTAAGGGGTAGGCTATATGGAGAACTCTGGCTGCTTACGTCGATACTTACACGGCTTATTTGGGGGAGGGTGTGAGGTGCTGGCAATGTAATAGGTAAGTAGTATCAAGGTGTCAAATGTCACTTCACGACTTTCCGTGAATGCAGAATTTGCACACATTCAGGCAGAACTGAGGACACTCCGACATATATCAGAAAGTACGTAAGCACGTGAAAACTCTTTGATATTTTAAATACTTTGGTCATGGTAACATTGTACAAGCCTATGTAAATAAAAGCACGTGGCAATATTTATGTTTACATGCGGCGGAAAGATATAAACTGGTAGAAAAAAGAAATTAATCAGAGCTTTTTTGAGTGCTCACGTTATCCCGAATCACCTATACCAAGATCCAGTCATGAGGATGATAAGCCTATTAAATTAATTTTTAAGGAATATTGCATAACTTCTAACATATAATTTTAGTGAAATATCGGAATTAATCACAGTAAATAACAACGGTGAAATTGATAATACCTTGCAATTTTAAAAAATCTAATATTTGTAATTTTTAAAATATTTTATTTTTTTGGAAATTTTTCGGAATATCTTGGAAATTTGATACTTGAGGTCAACGTCAAAGTCAAATGTCAAGGTCAAGGTTAAATCCAAGATGGCGGCAGATTGCAGAAGTCCTTAGTCCTACTCATGTTGTTTTTGTATCGGCCAGAACCCTCTACTAATACTCTAGCTCATCGAGAAGGGAAATTAGTTTACCATTGTATATCAAAATTTTTAAAAATAGTAACATACCAATTTTTTATTTCTTTTCCTTCTTACATTCCATGGTCGTACAGTTCTGATGTGTGTTCGAAGTTCCAAATCTTTGGCTTATCGGGAAGTTAGTTGAACGGAAATTGCAACATTTGTACGGAACAGACAACTGAAAGACAAGAAAAATAGTTAAAAAGCTCACATTCGATACTGCAATACAACAATGTATGCCGGACAAACAAACGAACAACAAAGCAAGTTAATTCAGACGTGTTAAAAACAACTATAGGCCGTTAACGATAAAGTGAGCATAGTATAAAGTTTTATTTCGGGCGTTTTGCAGCTGTCTTTACTATTTTTAGTACGAAAACTTTCATGTAACAAAAAACCAGTGTAAACATTTCAACAGTCTCGAAAGGTACAATATACTGATCTAATAAAACATATTTTTAAATATTTACTACAAGTTCTGCTGAGGGGTCAGTTTATAGTGAACGGCCTATACAAAAATATGCTTAGGGTAAAGCAGGTTTAGGTAGTAAACATTAATTCAATGTTTTATATTTTTACGATAATATTTGAAAACTGAATTACTATAATTTTTATGAAATAACATATTTAGAAATAAATAATTATATTGAGATGATGAGGGTCATTAGCAATACGTTTTTAAGGTTTCTAATTCGTTTTACGTATCACTTTTAGACCAAAACGACTCTGTTCCAATAACGTTCAATTTTACTTTCTCCAGTAAAGTAGTAGGTGACATTTCACTTTATTTCTGGAGGCAATCTTTTTGACACTTAGTAGCTAGTATCATATTTAGGCATCCTCGCATACTTCTGCTGCTTTCGCGATAATGATTAATTTGCCTAAACAAAAGTAGATATCAAAAATCGGTTTGACGGTTTGGTATAAAATGGCTTCGACCACGTTGACTAGTTTCTTCAAGACGGTAAATACTATCATTTTAGTTAACAATGTAACTGACGAAGTTTTTGTTAAGTGGCTTATTAGTCGAAACCGTATAATTTATTATGCTAAAAAATTAGCTGTCACCGCAAAAAAAAAAAAAAATACAAAACCGCTAAACTGATTTGTGGTACCAGTTTTCGTTAAGGCTTAAAAATGCAATTATCGCAAAAACAGCTGTAACAAGGGAACATGGCCTCAACTCTCTAAACTAGAAATTACCAACAAAAATATTTCTGAATGATACCGAAGAAGAAGTCAGTTTCACCTTACTTCTTAACACATTCATAAACTAGCGTACTCGTGAAATATATAAAACTGTCTTAGATCACATAAATTATTAATATTTCCCACTGTCATTAGGAAAATATTTCATGTGTGCTTTAGGTATCACAATGACGGCCACGAGACCATACAGTATCAACCCGTTGCACGTATCTGTACAGGGAGTTCAAGAGAATTCTCGTCGTCAATACCGACGCCAGCAAACAATATCACAACAGTTGCAAGGTAAAATAAAAGATGTTACCAGCACTTAGTTTCCTACTAATGGGTGCAAATTAACACTCAAAGTTAGTTAAAAAAATTTTACTTTTAGCAGTAATATATTGATTTATCCTGGTTCTGTCTTCTAGCTTGGTGGAACTACAACAATAAAGAATAGTTAAATCAAATTTGGATAGTTAAGTGATAATACACGGGCGCGGTCTACCGCAATTTCCATCACCATTTTTTAAATTTTTTATTTGTACCAGATATTTTTTTCTTGTTTTAGACACAAAATGTGACTAAATTTGGCTCTTATGAAATTTTTTTATCTCTCATAGTTTTCGCGTAATGGCTTGTTAAAGTCATATTTTTGCATGTTTCCGTTTTAACGACTACACCAAAACCAACTCATACAGCAAACTCAAAAAAATCACAGTGTATAAAGACATTGCAGGCTACAATGACATGCTCATAAAATTAAAGAATAAAAATTATTTGAATTTAAAAAAATGCTGAATCTGAAAATAAAAATTTAAAAAGTTCAATAATTTTTTTTAAATACAAATAATTTTTATTCAATTAATTCTATGAGCATGTTATTGTAGCCTGCAGTGTCTTTTTCCATTGTGATTTTTTTTTTAGTTTGGTATATGAGTTGGTTTTAGTGTAGTCGTTAAAACGGAAACATGCAAAATATAACTTTAACAAGCCATTACGCGAAAACTATGAGAGATAAAAAAATTTCGTAAGAGCCAAATTTAGTCACATTTTGTGTCTAAAACAAGAAAAAAAAATATCTGGTACGAATACAAAATAAAATAATGATGATGAAAATTGCGGTAGACCGCGCCCTTAAACTGGCCTTCTATCGGACCTGTGGTTCCAGACGTTCACGTATTAAAAACGATATATTCATGTCGTAAAATATTCGAAATTGGGGGATACAAACACAACATGCGCCAACAATTTACAGCACACACTGCCTTGCTTAGTACTAATTGTGTACCGATTATGAAGAAACTTTGTGAAACTGTCCTCATATATATTTCATGAGATAAAAAAATCAAAGCACGAGAGTTTTCAAAAACTGAATACGATGTAAACAAAATACGTAAAACTGAAGTGGCTGTATTAGGTACTACGTGCGGACAATAGTTATATGAAATCCTGATTTATGGTTCATTTAGATATCAAAGTGAATTAGATATTAAAATTCCGCTGTGTAACTATTAACACAGTATGAACAAAATCCATAAAAGTATGAAAAATGGTTATTCATATATATTTTGTGATCAAAAATTTTTTAGATTGTCACCATTTCAATAATATGAACACGGCGCATACGTAACACACAAACGTCAACGTTGAGTACTAAATGACTTATGAGTTAAATGAAAAACTGAAACATGGTTCCTTGGATATCTCACGTAACCGTTATTTGTTAAAATGACGGAAATTTAGAAAATACGAACAGGAACAACCAAAAACATAAAAGTCTATTCACCTCTCCACACGGCATGTTACCTTACTGCAAGTCTTGCATTTGACTTAAGATTGTATTCTGGAATACCAGGCTTTCTGCAAATGATTTTTAGCTTGCAGACTTGCATGACAAGCTTTCTGCAAGTGTGTTTAAGAAAAAATGCATGCAGTTAAATTTCTTGCAAACTTTCATTAGACTTCAGGAATTTCAAATTAAGCTTAAATTAAGTTTAGTAGATAAGCTTGCAGCAATTTAAAAATGTGTCAACTTGGCAACTTGCAGCAGGCTTCCAGTAAGCTTTCTGGCTTGTCATTACACACTTGTTTCAAGTTGCTGGTTTGCCTTGGCAAACTTTCAGCAAGCTTGTAGCAGGCTTTTTTCTGCTGCCTGGGATGTAAGCTAACGCAAGCTTGCATTTCACTCGATTTTGGCTTGCCATAACAAGTTTCACACGAGACTTGCTGTAAGCCTATGGCAAGCTTACATTTCAGTTGAATTTGACTTGCCATAGAAAGCTTGCTCACGCGACTTGCTGCAAGCCTGAATGTAGCTTGTTGCAAGCTTGCTCAAAAGTCTTGCTGCAAGCCTGAATTAAGCCAGAGCACAAAGCTGTATTTGACTTTAATTAGACTTACATAACACGTCTGGTCATGTGATGAGCTGCAATCAACCTGCCCCCTATACTAAGCGGATATTATATTTAAATTTTACTTAGCAATCTTTTTTCATGAAATATTTTCCAAGTGCCCTACAATAACTATCGTACTTGATTGAAACTTAACTTTGAAAATAACAAGCACATTAAATAGTTACATTGTTTCATATGCTAGCTAAAACAACTATTACGATATTATGTATAACTATAAAGAAAACTGAAATCCTTTTAAAAACACAGTTGTTAGTCAATTCACTAACTTCAGCATTTCCATAACAAAGTTCATTCTCTTACAACAGAATCGCACTACAACGTATGTGTATTTACCATGGTCCAGTGGTTAGAATGTACCTACTTTGAGGTCCAAGGGTCAGTGGTTCAAATCTTGGCAAAGGAACCGAAATTTAATGTTAATGATTAATATCACGAGTCTACGTACAAGCAACAGTACAGATGTAAATTTGAATGGTATTGAAAATATGGTAGGAAATAATATTTTGATTTATTCTGCAGGCTATTAACTTAAGCTTACAGCAGGCTTGCAAATCAAGCTTGCATCAAGTTAGAAATGTGTAAACTAGGAAACTGTAGAAAGTTTATTAGCTTGCCATTTCATGCTTGCTGCATGGTTACTGACTTGTTTTGACAAGCTTGCTACAAGCTCGTAGCAAGTACTTTCTGCTATCTGTGTTGCAATGTACTATATGTGTACCAAATCTGAAGCATTCTGAAATAGGAACGTGATATGAACAAAAATAGAACGTGCAAATCGAGTAAAATAATTAGTGCCGTATACATACCAAGCTTTATGAAATTCGGTAGAAAAATATTTCTGTAGAAAAAGAAAAAAAAACGATAAGTGTCCGATAGTTTGAAAATATGAACACACCATACTGTACATGAAATACACATAAGTAAAGTAAAGTTAGTAAGTATCATACGTGTACCAAGCTTGAAGAAAATTCTGTCCACGGGTTCAAAAGTTTGTAAGGGTTCAGACACACATCCACATGGACAGAAACACAGCCACACAGACTGAAAGGTATTCTCATGAGCCTACTTTATCCTTCGTTATGTACAAGATTAGATAAACTATTTAGAAGTAGTTATTGACAAACAATAGACGTAAGAGTAGGTCCTTTTATTCTAAAGAAAGAAGAAATCAATTTACTGTGAATATGTATGTATGTGTGTATGTATGTATGTATGTATGTATGTATGTACGCATGTACGTATGCATGTATGTATGTACGTATGCATGCATGTATACACTTATGTACGTATATTAGCATGTATATATGTATGTATACATGTATGTACGTATATTTGTATGTATATATGTATGCATATTTGTATGTATATATGTATGTATATTTGTGTGTATATATATATATATATATATATATATATATATATATATATATATATATATATATATATATACACACACACCTATACACATACTTAAATGGAAGCAATGTTATTTCATTTAGATCATTAAATGTAAGGCATTTCTAAAAAAAAATTGCTAATTTATGCTCTTTTATTATATCTACTACGCAAGTTTCTTCACTGCTTTGTAAATAAGTTGTACGATAGTTTTGCAGCATTTCACGAAAACGATTGCTGTACGCGTCACAACTGCTTTTATCAGTCAGGCAAATTCACTCAGTTTATTAACTACACATTCTATATGAAAATAATACTAACGTATTTAACTAAAACACGCGTGAAAATTAAGAAAACTTGCGTAATTAACGTTACATTGTACTAATTAAATTAAAAATAATTAAAACTGTTTGGGAACATCTTTTGCAGGTTCCACTGCCATAGAGAGAACAACTAATGAAGTAGACTTCACTACTTGTCTTGCGCCAACTACAACTGCCTTACAGTTGCTGGGGCTTGAAACATATCGAGTAACTGTGGTGGTTCTACGAGGGAAGAGGACGCTTAGACTCAAACGGTCAACAACAGCGACACTGTACACTATGGTCATTGTCACAGTAGTCATAGTTATAAACGCATACAAGTTGTACGTCGTACGCAATAAAGGTTTGAAAACATCTGGGTTAATGTTAGGACTTCCCCTTGTAGCTTCTCTAACAACCGATGCCATTTCATGTTTTCCTGGACTTGTATGTATGTGTCTGAACAGTACGTCTAGACAGGAGATGATTCATACATTTGTGGCTGTAGACGAGTTACTAATACAAAACGCGAGCGAATGTTACAAGAAATGGGCAAGAAACACGGGACGAATTCTGATATGCACATTTATTTTAATTTCTGTAGTTGTAGGCGTTAATCAGTGGTTGTTCGCTGATAATGCATTACACGCCTTTTTTCATTTGTTTGGCTGTGCGCGGCATATAACCATTCTAACCAATGCAGCCAACTATATAAATATAGTACTCCTCATTAGACAACGGCTTGTTATACTAAATACTCAGTTACAAAATGCACTCTGCATGAAAAAACTGAACACTAATGTTTCTCTCATGAAAGAATATTGTACTCCTAGAATATGTCCTCCAACGCATGGTGACACAGACGAAAGTGTTTCTGTATCACGTACCCTTTCACTGAAATCTTTGGAAATTGCGTGTAAAATTAAAATATTGCAACTGAGAGTAACATACAAATATTTGTTCAACATTGTTTGCCTAATAAATTCCGCATTTGGGATAATAGTTCTGGTCAACATTTTTTCTGCTTTTAGCCATACTACCGTAATTACATATTTCGCTCTCTTAGGTTCATCTAGCCAACCCCATTTCGGCAAGAATTTCCGGGGTTCTATTGCAGTTTACGTAGACATCGCCTGGATGATTTTTTACTTGAGCCAGGCAGTGGCCATCATCTCAGTGTGCAGTTCTACTGTCCAGGCAGCAAAGTACTCTCAGGACATAATTCAGGACCTGCTTATGAAACCAGAACTAGAGGACGAGACACGAGAGGAGTTGCAGGAGTTCTCAGACCAGATACTCAGTTCACAGTTAGAGTTCAGTGCAGCTGGCTTCTTCACTCTGGATTTACCTCTGATCACTTCCATGGTCCACTCAGTCACGTCAAATATTCTTGTTTTGCTACAGTTCGGCCCTCCAGGGGAATCCAACACATAACCTTTTTTTAATAGGGCATAATTAATAAATTAATACTAAAGGCATTAATATCAAATTGCAGATTTTTGTAAATCTATATGCAAAATTCGAAAACGTCACCTTTAGATAACAGTTCCTGCTTACATTTTTTAAAACAAAACATTTTCCAACTGATATAGTTCTGAGGTACAAACTCGTGTGCCAAAATGTCATTCATTTATCAGCGCAAGAGATTACGCTTAAGGAAGGAGACACTTTTTTACATGCACTTCCTACTTAAAAAAATATATATAGACTCTAATTGCCGTTCCAGTATTAATTTATATACTATCCTCTTTGAAAGTTACATCACATCAATAGATTTCTTAACGGTATCGAGTGTTGTAATACATTTGCTGTGTTTTTTTTGTTGTTACGTTACGTGCAGTTAGAGCGAGTTCTCGTTTAGAACAACATTTATAAGTGAGTGAAAATATTTAGTTATTTCAATGATTCCTTATTATCAACGCACCTAATAAAGTATTTGCTATCTCGTTGGAAAAAAGCAACCTAAAGCATTTTCCCTGTCGATTGATTTACCGTTAAATTTTGTATGTTGTTGAATGGAAATACGAACGCTTAAAACCACTCGCCTTAAGTGTTCACAGTAGTTTAAAGACAATATGACCAATACTAATTAAAATTATACCTAATGTTCTTGTTAGAGTGGATGCAAACTAAATCAAATTAAAAGTCCAGAAGAAATTTGCACTTGTTAATTTGTACGAATCCGTGAAATACTTATCAAAACTCGTCATTACAAGAAATGAAACTAGCAAAACGCTCTACTGCTTTAAGTTTATTCATTTCCAGTGTTTTTGTAATCACATCGCAAACAATTAGGAATTCTTTATAAACCATACGGCAACGTTTTAAATAAATTTTTAATTTTTAAAGTTTTTCTTCGTTTTGTCTGCAAATTGAGCTCTGTATTATACGTCCATGCATATCATTTGACAAAGAAAATACTAACAAGAAATACAGAACTTGTTCTTGCAAAATATGTCCTACAAATTTATGTGTACACGTATGTGTATATACACCAACACACACACATTGCCAATCTATAGCACACTATAGGCTTTACTTGAAACTAAATAATATTCAGAAAGTAATCTAGGAACTTCTAACAAAATTGCAGACACAGAACTGGCGTTCATGTAACGATAACATTACATTTACGAAACTGTGCTCACTCTGTATTTAAATTTAAATTTTGTTTCCGTTTTGAAACTTTTTCCTGATAAATGCCAGTCAGGAACTTGTTGCACTACGGTTGGTTTTATTTTTGAAGTCACGTGACACGTGACGGTTGTATTATAGTTTGGCACAGCAACACGAACACCATAATGCCGGTATCTACCACGCGTGGAAAGTTATATGATATTTTAAGTATCTTTCACCACAGGTACCAACATTACTTTATAAGATGTACTAGTATAGCCGGTCTGCGATCAAGAGAACATGTGATGAACTTTCTATCATTATTTTTAAAAGTGCCAATAGGCTACGAGTAAAATTTTTTCATCGGCTTTACTTTTAACATTGTTGACATATGCTGCCTCTATCAATATTATCTGCTCTATGGCCAACCAAGTACTCATTTTCAAATAACTGTGTTTGCAATTAACCTTAATTATTATTGTATTATTACTATTATTATACATAGCGAGGGGACAGAGCAGAGTAATTTTAAATAATGTGGTGCTGAAAACGGGAAAAGGACGCCGGTTGTTAAGGAAGAATGGAAAACAGAGGCTTCGGGGCACTTAAACTGACGGGCCTAGGGCACCTAGAAGCTTAAATCCGGCCCTGGTTATGAGGACGCAATATTGTGATATCGGTGATCGTTGCGGGGGAAGGGAAGAGGAAAATGTAGGTGACGTAGAATTCCTTTCAAATATTACTTGCATAACATGTGGGTTTGAAAATTGGCAAACACATGTTTATTCTAGCTCTTTGATTGGCTCTTGTGAAATTCCAATATTTATTGCACATTGCCAGACAAATAATTGCTAGAAGATACTGGCCTATTCGTAAATATATATCCTGACTTACTACTTACTCTTAACTACTTTGTGGGCACTATTGAAGTATTTCGAAGGACCAGACGTGAATATAAAAGCACTTTCACACATTCAGTATTTATTATTGAAATAATGGAATTAAATGTGACCTTAAGTGTTCATGAAATGTACTAAACCAATTGTACACTCTTTTACTGTGGTCAGCTTAAGGAACGAATAAGATATATTAAAACTTCATTTGACTCATGATGAAAAATATTTGCTGACCTCACTCTGTACGCTGACCATTTACAAAATATGAAATTTAGTTTGTACTGTTTGAAATATCACGATAAAAGTGTTCTTCCGGTGTAACCAGAAAACAAAGTTTATGTACACAAGGTTAAAAAAAAGTTTTATTTTTATTTTTCCGATTTACTAGCTTACATGCTTTCTGCGTAAATTTAATTGTGTACAGTCTAACTATGTAATATTGTACTAAACTTTAATTTCACACCACAATATCGTAGTCTTTTATTCATAAGAAATGTAGGATGTTGAAACTTTGATGTTTTTTATGTGTGTGATCACTGTAATTCAATTTCGTTGTTTACGTGTCTTTACACAGCGGTTTTGTGTACCACATCTTACTGCATGTTGTAAGAAAGGCTTAACATTTTGTTTGCACTATTGGCACTATTGTGTGTAAGAAGAGGGTATAATGAACATTGTTTACCATACTAATAAAATGTTTAAATGATTACCGAAAAATGTTATTCTCTTAGTTATGCACATATATGTATTTATGTGACTTACACCTTAAGATCCCTGACTTCCTCACTGCCCCTGGTGAGAACAATTTACCTGTGGAATATATAAACATATATATATATACATATATATATATACATACATACACACATACACACATACACACATACACCAACACATGTACGAAAACCGCATTGAATATTTTTGTACTTTTTAAAATACTATATTTAAAATAAAAATAGCATATGTTCTGATTTTTTATACAAGCAAATTCTCGATGTGTTTTATACATGTGTTAGTATAGTCCGTTTTTAGCATAAAACCGTCTTTTTTTTTTTTTTTTTTTTTTGCGAATTTGAACTTCGACATGTCGTTATACAATAACTACGAAAGATAAATATTTTCATTACAGTAAAACAGTCACAGTGTATGTCTACAAAACAAATCATACTGCGATAAAATATAACAATTATTATAACAACTGAAAATTTTGATAAGGAGTCACTAGCCGAGTTGTTATATGTAAACTCAATGTTTGCACGTATACGTATATGTTCGTGGGCTAAAAAACTGCTCTGGGAACACAGTTTCTTTCCAAGTAATAGGCTGCTGTATTACATGATTCTTCGTGCAGTGGAGGAAGGACATCTTCAGTGAAACTCTTGTAGTCGTGCTCATAAAAAAATAAGGCGTTACATTCTCAATACTGACTTTATTACACACACAATCTGCTTGGTCCAGATACCCTCATATATGTATATCCATATAAGTTACAAAACATAAATACTATATATGAGTAGATGCAATCATATATATTATACTACAACAATCCAAAGATTACTTTGTTTTAACTTTACTCCACGGTCTAATGTGACACAGTTTTTGGCACAGCACTAGTGGCCTTTTATTGGAAGACTTTTCTTGTTTTTACTTGCCTTAATAAATTTTCACAGCTTAAAATGAGTAGTTGTTATCGTAATCGCCTGTATTATAGAAGGAAAAAATTGCAAATCCAGATAATGTATATGCCATTTTGTATTGGAACACATTTACAACCATAAAATTGAGTTCTTCAATATTTTTCAAGTAGACACACGTTGCAACGATCCTACCATTTTGTAGGGCAGGAAAGAATAGATTTTGATCGAATGTGTTTACTTAAACAATAGTATTTAATTTTTTTTCAGACGACTTATAAAAACAGTTTACACATGCCAATGCATGTATCATGGATACTAAACATATATATACAATACCACCTTACCATATTAACATAATTTTATATAAATAATTTTAAAAATTGTAACACCGGCAGATCTAAACAAGGCATATCTTCCACCAAATGACTACTAGCGTTCGGCGACAAAAATGGAGTTGCTTTCTCTTGCTGGAGAGCACACACAGTGTCAAGACCTCTTCCATTTAAACCGTGCATTAGTCTTATATTATGTTATTATAGAGGATAAAATAGTGAAATTGGTTAAAAATAACCTTTTTAGGATTGGACTAAAACGACAGCGACCGGTCGTGGGCATTACATCCGACTCTAACTATAGCTCACAATTTATCTCACCGCTTCTATGCGTCAGGCGCTCAACTAACGCCTGTCTTACCCCTGAGAACTACTTTTTAAGGGGATTGGCTCGTCAATCCAATGCGGCACCCTTGGTCGTGGCTTCTGGTTGTGCGAAGTTGTCATGCTAGGGTTATAAATGGTGTTGACGGTGGCAAGGTTGGGATGGATTGGTTCGGCATTCAGCCGGTGCGTGGAAGAAAACGAAGCGCCGTCGGTGAACATTGTGACGAAGACAACAGAAGAAACGCGCTCAGAGATGTTAGATGGCAACTTTGAAGATCTCGTACTGTCTTCACAAAAAAACTGGTACTCTAGACGAAAGACTGGTATGTCACAGCAGTATTCTGGTTAACAGATTGTTTCGTAAAAAATATATATATAATATTTCTTTTTTTTTAAATTCACATGTAAAAAAATGGAGTACTTAACTTCTTAATTACTGTAAAATAAAACTGAGTAAGAGTTAATGTATTTCATTGACTTTTAAAACTAGTAAAAAAAAAAAAATGTAATGCGCATGTCTGCAAACATTTGCACAAGACAAAAAAAAACTCATTACTGTACAATAAACCAATGCAAGAACTGCACAAAACAAAATAAAAACTGTCTACAGCTCCAATGATGAGTTCCATTGCGATTCAAGCCTCTGTACATGTTGTGTAAACCGACTGTCACGCCTGCGACGATGCTTGGATGAAGCAATGTGAAATAACCTACATTAGAAGAAAATGAATTCTAGATGCGCATATTCATGATCAGAAACGGGAATCAGTTGTGCTTTGCTCCAAGATAATTTTCATGTCGAAAGGTACTGTAATCAAATTCTATCTAGTGATGTATTTTATTATGAGTGAACCAAATGCGCGTGCCAAGATGTAAGTATCTTGTTATAAAGTATGGCGCCCTAAAAACCCGTACGTGTAACACGAAACTATGGTACATCTAACACCCCTCGCAACGAGGCAGCGAGCAGGTATTCGACAGCAGCTTAACAGTCAGCGAGTGGGTGGCGGTGAATTTACGAGATTCGTGTCACGACGGTAGCTCAGAATATATAGGAATACAGAAGGGAAATGACCGATAGGTAAGCAAACTCTGTCACACACGTCAGGCCCTTCGGGGCGTGAAGGTGGTGGGGCCGAGGTGTTCGGCACCCGGTAAGAGGAGTACGGGTCGTGGGGAGTTAGACGCTGGTGAGCGATGTGGGGATTTGGAGCGCCCCCACATTTAGTAACCGTGTCCCTCATAATCATGGAAATAACTCCGGTGGATGTTTGGTGCAGATGATGCGAGTCGTCAACTGTGCCTAGTCCAGCCCCCCTCCACCCCTGTTACCTTCGTGACCTGCGATGGGGTGCGATGCGAATATATAGCCTCTCGCACTCAAGTCCATCTCGACCTCCTCGTGGTCAGGGCTGGAAACATATAGTGCTTGCACTATGGCCAACGGAGAGAGGGCGAAGACCGGGCAAGTGGTGGCCCCCCCTTGTGCACGAGGGGTAGATCCACGGCGGGGTTCTCTTAGGCCATGCTTCCAGAAGCTGGAACGGATGCCCCAGCCTGCTGTGCAACCTACGAACAGATTGCATGTCCCAACCGAGGCACGCACAAGTGTCCTGCGTAGCTGATCCCGAGCAATGTTGATCTGGAGAAGGGGTTCTGGAGCCCTGGAAGGTGGACACCTGCTCGGGTGAAAACTCGGATGCATGGTATTTCGCAGGTACTCAGGGGATCGGTGTGAAGCCCCAGCGAAAGCTGAGCCGATCATGGGTTGGACTCTGAGTGGTAGTGGTATACTGCCGCTAGGGAGTAGACTTAGGGTTCGTCCCTGGGCCATGGTCTAGTCCGCCTTACTGGACTCGTCCACGAAGCGGTTTCGTAGAGGAGGATAGCCTCGCCCTCAGCAAGGTAGATGCCTTCAGTTATCCTGAAGGTATTCTGTTGCTAGGTGAGTGGGTTTTCACTACCCACCACCGCGATTGAAAGGAGCGTATCTCCCTCTGATAGTGGTATCCAACTACCCTATCTTTCACCACGTTTATACGGCTATGACTGCTCTGGCCATAAATATGACTGAACCGGGGCGGGTGGCATCCCCACAGTATTAAGATCTGTAAGTTGTCTCCTGTTAAGCCTTAGGGATCAGGTACAGGAGGGCAGTATCTGCCATAAGTGACACCGATGTCCAGAACATGTCACACACGTCAGCAATATAGCTTCGCTGGGCAGCAACATGGCGGAAATACATAACGCCAATAAGCATAAGCCATAAGACGGCTGCCCTGCAAGCCGGCAACCAGGCCAATAGGAAACCTGCCCTAGCACGCAGTACTCAAACCGACACGTAGTTGTTATCAGCAGCCTCGGGCAGCCAATAAGCGCCGAAGTTCGCCGGTATCAAATGAGCTGTCAAGTCATTTCACGTCTGTATTGTTATCTTATCTGTGACGGCAGTGCTGGACAAAGAGCGCGTAACTGCAATAAGAAGAACAAATACTTAAACGAAGATTGTCGACGTTTCCCTCCTTCGACGGACAAGCTATGTAACTAAAAATAAATTAAATAACAACGAATAGAAATTATGCATTGATATTAACGTATGACATTAACAAATAGCAAACAGTTTTATTTAGCATGTTGAAATGTTAAATGTAACATCGAAGACTATATTATGCATATGTCAATTATGAAAAGTCTCTCTACATCATACATGATTATAGAGAGGATGATTTATCGCGGGAAAACTTGACTGTTTGCTGGGTTTCAACACATGTTCAGTTTACCAGAAGATGATTGGATTTCGCTTGTATGTGGAGCTACTGCCCTATTTGACTGATTCAATAAGAATCCCGGTGTTGTAATATTTGATGCCTATTATTGGTTTGCAGACAGCTACGTTGTGTCAGACGTACATAATCTAATCACGTGTGTTGTAATTAACTACAGCGTTTTCAAGGATATGCTGGCACAAAATATTTTCGCGGTATATCAGCCTCTCTATTCGTGACGTGTGTTGTGAAATTGGTATCAGGGAGTAGTGAATTGCAGCCTACCTCGGCTATCCTTGGCGATAACAAGGTTCTCGACGTTTAACATGGGCGTTAGGGAACTCTTATTAATTATCACGTGCTCACGGCGCGGACGGTACTGACGTGCGTCGGACTGACAAGAAGGCTAGACTGGAACTAACTGTAGTCGAATATTGGATTTAACTGGCAGAATGGATACAGTTTTCTTTTAATTGTTAAAACTGGCTTAGTTTGAAAACAATAATTCCCGCTAAGTACAGGTATTAATTAACTCTTTTTGCAGTGCAGTACCCTGTCGCTGTAAATATTAAGTGACACGACTGTGAATTGATGGACAATAACTTTTTTTGACAGTTCCCAACAAATATGATACTTTAAAAAAAACATAAGTTTTATTGCAATAATTTATTAAAATAAGTCATTTATTCTAACCAAACTCAGCAACGACCTGGGTAAAATATTACAAAAGATAACTGTAAGTCACGACATTTAATTCTTATTTGAATAGTATCCTCAGCATCATGGTATATTTACTTGATCTACCATTTCTCAAACCAGCTGACGCTTGTTATAGTTTGAATTCGAACAAGTTTGGTAAGAACATTTACACATGGAAAACTCGCCCATTTGAAAGGACACGTGTTTAATTTCCGGTACTGTCGTAGTGACTTCAGTACCAAATAGGCGGTTTTATAAAATTTCGCGAGGGTAGGGTAGGTCAGCAGAAATTTCAGTTTGAGGTGTTCGAAAAGTAGACCCGAGTGAAGTTTACCCGTGATCGAATTTTCAGCTGACGGCCTCTCGATTAACTCCTCACTTTAGGGTAGGTGGCGGTTAGGTGAAGATAGTCGCCATTTGCCACAAAAAAAAAAAAAAAAAGTAACCATTACGTATTACCACATCCACCTCAAAGTGAAACTGAATTTACTGTGTTCAAAATATCGCAGGAACAAGCATGATACGAATATGTGTAATTTTAAATAAAATAACGTGTAGATAATGTATTGTGGATTTCGTATTTAACAAAACATTAGACAGGTGTTGAATATGCATGAATTTCTTTGGTTCCCGCCATCTTGAAAGCAACCCTGAATAACATTAAAGCCGTTCATGGAATCCTTGTGATCTACAAAATATGGTTTCTTGACTGAAATAGTTACCCTACTCCAGTGGGCGAACTTTCAAAAGTGCTTAATATTATTTTCTAAAATTACTACAGCCGCCGAATGCTTGCTAGGATGATTACTAAATAGACATCTGCAAAACCCTCTTATTTCCTGTTTCCTGTCCGTCTGAACCAATGGTATCGTCTTACTGTTGATGAGACTTTAAGCTATACCTTCCTCGCTCCCTTAGACGAAGTCTGTTACTTGTTTTGAAATAAATGACCGTGGTGGCCGAGTGGTCAGACCATTCGCCTCCCACCAAGGCTATCCGGGTTCAATTCCCGGCGGGGTTGATCCCCGGACTTTCTCATGTGGGAATCGTGCCGGACGATGCAGCTGGTCAGCGGGATTTCTCGGAGATCTCCCGTTTCCCCCGCCCTTCATTCCGGCGCTGCTCCATACTCGCCTCATGTCACCTCTCACCAGCGCTAAAGACCCCGATGTTAAGCGCTGACCAAAATCTATCACTCTCTCACTCTGCACACTGATTGACAGGCTTGGCAGATTGCCAGGTAAACGCTAATGCGAGTTGAGTGCGAATAGCGACCGAACGAAAGGGTAAAGAAAATGGGAGCCTCCAGAGAAAACCCACCGGCAAACGTAAATGTCTGCCACGTTACCCACATGCCAAAATATTCGCCAACAATTGTGCCAGGAATACGGCCCTGATCATCTTGGTAGAAGGCCAGTGGTTTAGTCAGGACAACTGTGTAGCAGCCAAATTTTTGCTGTTGCTATTTATGTTATTAGCCCTACTGAAACAAGTGTTCTTTAATTTTATATGTTTATATAAATATGGGTGTGTATATGTATGTACTTGTATATGGCTTAAAAAGTACACCATAGAGAATTATATCCATACGCTAGTTGGAGAACTTGTGACAAAATAAAACCCCCAGAAAAAAGTTTTTCCTATATTTTTCAAGAGACTTTAGAATTTAATGGGGACAAAGTGGTAAAGCATGTGAGAACCACAAAAATCCGATAATATGCAATCGTGTAGTAACTGCTAGGCCATTTCACATGTCAGCACGATTATTGTCCAGTTCACAAGGCAAGGCCAGTAGCGTTGTGGTCAAATTAAAATAAAGCTTAACTACTTAAATAAATAGTTGAGCTGGAATATCGTTCGAGCGCCAGACCTTTCGACCAATAGATAAAAATCAACTGTGCAACATGATACAAGGCTGATGAAAACAAATTACTCAACTTGTGTGTAAGGGTTTGAGAATATACTCCTTTGTGTACGTGCTATAACAAGCCGGTAAGATAGATCAGTTGGCCTTTTATTAGCTCTATAGGCACAATTGGTACCAGCAGCATTTCTGATAGGAAATACATATTTTTGGTACACACTCATCTTTCTTCAAATAGGCAACATTACCGCATTAGTCTACATTTGAAAAAAAAAAAAAAAAAAAAAAAAAAAAAAAAAAAAAAAAAAAAAAAAAAAAAAAAAAAAAAAGCCGCCGTTTACGAATAATTTATATTTTTATTATATATTGCTTTACTTACCGTGATTAATATTTACTGCAGTGCAATGGTCAAAGGTATATAAAGGTATGACGTACTCGTCAAACATCAAGGGGTATGTGATACGCCATCCATAGTAATTAAAAACACCTAAAACTATCACTATCATAAATCATACAATAAATGTGTCTTGTTTGGTATCATTATAACCTGCGAAACGTCAGTTGATCAATTATGGTAATGTAATTAGCATAATTTCACATATTTTCATTATAGTTTTTGTGAGTAAAAGTACCCACCAAACTGGCCAGCTAAAACGCCACATGTGGTCCTAGAGCCAGAAGAACAGCCCTTCCCCCTCCTCGTCTCTTCCTTTCTCTCTCTCTCTCTTCCAGCTCTTTCTTCTCCCGCCTTCTCCGACACACTGGTAACTAAATACTTAGTGTAATAATGTATTATTTAAGAGATGCCAATAATATTCAACAGTAAGAAGGCAATTTATGTATTTTAGTGATGTTAAAATGTAAAACTTTATTTTGTGTAATAAACGTAGGCAGTTAATAGCGGACTCACGCGTTCGCGGGAAGTAGGGTGCCTCTTTCTGATTGGCTGAGAGGAACTTCGTCACCTCCTTGTGCTCGGGGGTGGGGAAGAGACGCGAGGCTAACAGATGAGTACGCGGGATGCTGGGAGAGACGCGAGTATGTAAGCAAACAAGTAACACATGTTTAACGCCGGTGGGAAAAAGATAATTTCTTCGTCGTCGTCAAACTGCGGGGCGGTGGACAGCGTACTTAGTCGAGTGGACTTCCGGGTAGTCGTGGCCGTTTCCCTAATAACTCAACTCCGTCAATTATCTTTTTAACACTGGAGAACATACTTAATTGTTTCGCTAACATATGTCAAAGTAGTTCAAGGTCAACGGAATCTGCAACCCGAGGTGCGTGGGTTCGTCGGCAATTGTTTTATAATCAGAAATGTGAGTTTTCTTTAGCTAGCTGGGCACATTATCAGTCTTTAATTAATCCATTTTAATCATCGTAGATACGGGCAGAAGGAAAAAAAAAAGGACAGGAAAATAAAAAATAAACATAGCAATATGTACACACGTATTTTCCATGGAAGAGCCTATGTGTGAACTCGGTGAACGCCTACCCGTTTGAGATAACTCGCACTTTCTACCGGAGTGCGCAGAAAATACACTGCAATCACGAGTGTTGTTGTCGCATAGACAAAGTCGTTGTTTCTTCACAGGCTCCGAGCAAGGGGCACATCTGACACGCCCCATCCGTCTATGACGAGGCTGTTGCACACGAGGAGATACACGCCGGCACTTAGCAGAGGTGACGGGACTTTACTTTCACTTGCCGCTACTTGCTTTCACTTCTTTCCCCGAGCTGCGCCCCGCCTACAGCACTTTCTTCCGCGCGCGTTGTTCGAACCGCGCTCCGGCCGCTGTGAGTCACGGTAGAGTCACTCAAGGCACTTTTGAAAATTCACTCACTCGAGTAGGGTAGGTTATCTGAGTCACGGGACAAGGTTTTTGTCCATTACCAACATTTGATTCAAGGGTGTATAAAGACAGGGATACGAAAAAACTTTATATTTTCTACGAGACAGTCTACAGCAATTTTCATCACCATGCTTTTATTTTAATATCTGTACCAGATATTTAATTTATCTTAGACACAAAATGTGACTAAGTTTCGCAATTATGAATTTGTTTTACCTCTCATAGTTTTGTCGTCATGGCTCGTTAAAGTCAAATTTGGCATGTTTCCGTTTTAAGGACGACACTAAAACCAACTCACATATAAAACTGAAAAAATAAAATAACAGTGAATAACGATGTTGTGGGCTACAAATTCAGCTATGTTAAAACACAAAATAAAATCTTTTTGAATTTTAGAAAAAATATTGAATTATTAAATTTTTTTATTTTAAATTTCGGCATTTTTATTTTATAGGTTAACTTTCAAGAATTCTCTTCCAATAATTCTGCACGTCGAATTAATGAAAGATAACGTTACTATTTAGGCCAAGCAATTTACCAAGAATATATCCTATGTTTTTTCGAAGAGGAAATTTTATAATATTATGTGAATAAATGTTATGGCTTAAAAACTGTAAAGTGCAATAAAATTGTCTAACACTCCCCTTTAATGCGACATTCACAGTACATTCTTTACACGTTATTTTACTTATATTTAAATATAACATTAGTTCTGATAATCGATCGATAGGTCATTAGTTGAAAAAATTTGAACACAAGTAAATTTCACGTGGGGATAAAATTTGAACACCGTAAAACTTGAAATTCCGGCTAACCAACTCTACCCTCGAAAACTTTCATGAGCGCCTATTGTCACAACGGATGCCACACGGCCACTGCGACACTAAAACAAAAGATGTCCGCCTATCAGCACCGAGATTTCTGTGATGTCAGCGCGCAAAAAAAAATTATAATAATGGAAGCGACGCGAATTCCTAGCAGAAATTAAGATGCCGATTTAATTCGAATCGGAATTTAATTTTGCGCCCAGGTGTTGGTTGAAGTGATGAGTTGGTAGTAAACTGTGTTTATTTTATTAAAATATAGAGTTTTGTTGGTTAACATTATCAAATCGAAACATCTTTAAGCAAGCGTGTATTTGTATGTGTATTATCACATTCCGGAATGCCAGTGGGTATTTAAAATACTGTATATTACAAATATACGTAAAATCTGTAATGATGTAAACATCTGTCGCTGTCGTATTAGAGGTTAGTAAGTAGTGGCAATGAACTATCTACATGTAATATATCTGTACCTCGGACGCATAAGACACTGTGTCCACTTTTTTTCGTAATGCACTTTTTACCGTAAACATGACCATAGTTTTAAGTACTTTGTAGTGGCATACAACATAAAGTCACTTTTGTGTCAAAAAAATTGTTTTTGAACATTAAATTGTTTGACTGGATACAGTTTCTTGTATGTACTCCATTGCAAATTGAATGACAGTCAAAGAAAACTAAACAAATGAAAGAAAACCATAAACTAAGCAGAGTATGCTTTAGTCAGCAAGATACATACACAACATGAAATTCCAAAATGGAATCGGGTCAAATAAAAACAAGGAACAAATGAAAATAATAGCAAATAAAACAAAAAAAAAAAACTAAGTAACGTGCGACACAACGATGAGACGAAACAAAAAACACAGTAGATATCAGACACGAAGAGAAAAAGTAACAAAAAGACACAACAAATAGACGAGACAAAACGCAACAGATAACAGACATATACAGACAAGACAAGCGACACAATGAAGAGACGAAACAAAACACAGTAGTTTTTCAGACAGACAGTGTTCAGTCGCACTCGTGTTCCTGAACCCTATGTGTGTGTCTACCTGATGACGAGAACAGATTCCAGTTCCCGAAACGTCGTAACACTGTCTGTCTGGAAATCGACTGTGTTTTGTTTCGTCTCTTCATTGTGTCGTTTGTCTTTTCTGTATATGTCTGTTATCTGTTGCGTTTTGTCTCGTCTATTTGTTGTGCCTTTTTGTTATTTTTCTGTTTGTGTCTGATATCGACTGTGTTTTTTGTTTCGTCTCATCGTTGTGTCACATGTTACTTGGTTTTTTATTTTATGTGCTATTATTTTCATTTATTATCTGTTTGTTCCTTGTTTTTATTTGACCCTATTCCATTTTGGAATTTCATGTTGTGTATGTATCTTACTGACTAACGCATACTCTGCTTAGTTTATGGTTTTACTTTTATTTGTTTAGTTTTCTTTGACAGTCATTCAATTTGCAATGGAGTACGTCCAAGAAATTGAATACAGTCATGCACTCCCATTGCACAGTTCTTTCAAAGATCATACTAAATTGCTTTATACACCAGTGAATCACCATCTTGAAGCCCTAAATATCATTAAAGATGGTTATAAAATCCCAGTGTTCGATAAAACCCGGTTACATGAAAGAAATAACCTACTCTACTTCCGTTTGTGAGCTTTCGAAAACGCCTAAAACATTCATTTTAGTACCACTTGGTAAAGAAACGGCAAATTTTATGTGACTGGATCAACTTAAGATGCTTAAATGTCTAACTATAATTAAATGGACCGAAACAAATACTTTTAGTGTCCAAAGTGATGTCGCAGACGGAAATACCCATGAAAAATCTCATCTGAAAACATTGGCAACGTCAAGCACGTTCCATTCTAGTATTACAACATTAGTAAATTTCATCAGACATGGATATTTACCATGGGCTCTTCTGCTTTCACCTTGTGTATACAGATAATGTAATCAGAAACAAAATATTAGTTCGCGAGTCTTGCAGTCGCCTGCGAGTTATTTTATCTGTACTCTTTAAACTACATATTCAGAAACACCATAAACATAAATATTTCAAGAACATTTTAAAAACTTATTCCATTACAGAAAAAAAATTTACAACAGAAAGATGATGATGATGAAGATTATGATAAACATGACAAAGATAATGATTATGGTGATGATGATGATGGTGATGATGATGAAGAAGAAGATGATGATGAAGAAGAAGATGATGATGATACTGAAGATTATGCTGAGGATGGACTGAAGATGTGGTGATGATGAAAATGGTGATGACGACAACGATGAAGATGATGTGAAAGATGATGATGACGGAATGTTTATGAAGATGGTGAAGATGTGGGAGATGATAATTATTATGAAGGTGATGATAATAAAATGTCGCAAACATAGTTATAAAATTTAAACGATTGAACTGTTTAACGTATGCTGTAATATTTTTACTATTCGAGTATTCGACATACAAAAGTTGATATGAAAATGAAATTAACAAGTAAGCCACCAGTGTTGTTTTGTGTCTTTCCGAGAACGAGTTTAATTATTAGAATATTTTTTATTTTATTAGATGAAATCAAGCCTTATTTCCGAATCCTGATACATGACGCACCAGAGTCCCTTGTAGTGTCACTCGTACGTCATTTTTAACTGCGCTGTGGCAAGTTAAAAGTATGAGCGTTTAATTTTTCGAAAATATTAAACATCTTTCAAGTGAACAGATATACAAAAATGTACACTTATAAAAATGTAGCTGGTGTCTTCAAAATTATTCCTAATACAGACACGTATCCCAAAGGAAAGGGAAAACAGGATGGTGGCCCGCGCAAAGCGATACGCACAACAGATAGTCTTTCGTAAGACTTTTCTTTTGAGCCCATGCCACTCATTATGAGGAATCTTTCTTAATTCCTTCTTGATTAAAAGTTTGGCAAGGTTTAACCGAAAATGTTTCAATAGTGACGTAGTTAATTACGTTATTTTTCATTACACACATCGTATTCGAAAAATTATGGCATGCCTATGAAACAATTAAGCTAATTTAAATTTTAATATAAAAATTCTATCTCACCAAATAATAAACACTAAATAATTCCCAGAACCCATTTCATCCAATAATACACACCTAATATTAAAATGTAATATTTGTATGAGGAAATATAGCCGGTTATTCGTCACACCCTGAATGTTGTTGACAAGAGAGGTGACTCAGACTCTTACCGAGCGAGGTAGCGCAACGGTAAAGCGTTCGACTCGCGTTCGGAACGACCTGGGTTCGATCCCCGGCTCCAGCCATCCTGATTTCGGTTATGCATGGTTTCCCCCAAATCACTCCAGGCAAATTCTAGGGTGGTTTAACATAGGCCATGGCCGATTATCTTCAAGTTCCTGACCTTGTGCCAAGTCGTCTCTCTCTCTCTCTCTATCTGTAATGACCTTGTCGACGAGACGTTAAGCCCAATAAAGATTAGTAATTATTTTCAGTAAAAACAACATGTACAATACTGTTATCAGTGAATATCCACCATCGCCTCTGCGCTGAGTACATCACATCCATTTTCGGGCATCGCCTATAATACTCTAGGCTCTGTGTCTGCACGAATCTTCAAGTGTGCTTCGAGCATATATGGTATGTCCCAGACCGTTGCAACAAGAGGATCTTTTTGTTACGCATGTCTCAGGACTCAACAAACCATCTTTATATGTTATATGCAAATAGAGGGTAGCCATCCCTGCTGTTTTCATACGGGTGGAAATTATCAAGCAGCATTTGCTGTTGGTTTGAAGATCTCAATAGCATTAAGCAATGCTGAAAATATAGTTTTTTTATGTCATTTAGCGTACGATATTTGGGGAGAATACGATTTTAAATACTGATATTCAGAGCATCATTACTCCCTTAATATTAAAGTTAGGCTAAAAATGCAAAACATAATTTATGCTTATTTTTCCTTAAGGAGTCACCTGTTGGGAGTTTGTCGGTGTTGTTAAAAAACACTGTGATATTCACACACATAAACACATACACGCATGCGTTTCATAAGGCACTGCATTACAGTTCTAAGTGAGTAAGAGTGTAAGCTTTTGGTGCTCAATATCGAGGCCTTTAGCACTGGTGAAAGGGTGACATGAGGTGAGTATTGAGCAACGCCAGAATGAAGGGACCCCGAGAAAACCCGCCGACCAGCGACATCGTCCGACACTATTCCCACATGCGAAAATTCGGTGACCGACCCCGCCGGGAATCGAACCCGGATTGCTTTGGTGGGAGGCAAATAGTCTGACCATTTTTTTATAAAAAATGTTTGGTACAATGGCAAGGCTAACGCCCCGCCACTGCACCAAATATCCCCCCCCCCTTTTAAGTTAGTTAATTAAGCCATTCCCCAGTAACTGTGTATTGTGTAGTTGTCGTTGTAATTGTAAGTTGTCTTCTGGCACACAGACAAGACGAACACAAACACCCAGTCCTGAACCCGAGGAGGTGGTTGTAAATGTCACCTCCCCGGCCAGGAATCGAACCCGCGACCCTTGGCTCAGCAGCCAGGAGCGCTAACCACTGAGCCGAGTGGCCGGACCAGTCGGCTACAGCAGCCACAACACAGTTCGAAGTCCAGGAAGACGACCTCGTGAGTTAACCCAGTTTAAGTAATCGTGATGTATAGCGGAGGAAAATAAACCGTGCGACGCCGCTGCGGTGTGGTGCGTAAGGCACGTTGGTGCGTGCGCAGTCGAGGTGAGTGAACGCGTGTGTTGGAGCGACGTGTGGGCACGCACGTAGGAAGGCGGCCAGTGGCTCGCACGTCGCGCCGGGCTGGTGAGAGCAAGCCGCTGCCACCTTCTAGAAGAAGAAGGAGGAGGAGGTGGTCGACTTTCTCCACTGCCGGCTCTTGTAGCGTCGTCGTCTGCACGTCAGTCTGTGCCCGGCGCTGTCTCCGCCCTCGCCTCGCCATGGAGTCGTGCGACGCCTCTCTGCTGCGGGTGAGACACACTGATTCACATACGTACCTTCACTTTCCCTCAACATCTCCCACACTCTGTTATTGTAGCCTCCCAGCGGCGTTCATTACATAACTGCTTACTGTAAGTAACATCTGCTTCGCACCAAGGCGATCCGGGTTCAGTTCCCGCCGGGATGGGTCCCCGATGTGGGGATCTTGCCGAACGATGCCGTTTGTCGGGGGGTTTTCTCGGGGATCTCCTGTTTCCCCCTCCCTTTCATTCCGGAGCTGCTCCATGCTCACCTCGTGTCACCTCTCACTAGCGCTGAAGACCTCGATGTTGAGCGCTGACCAAAATTTCTCACACTTAGGTGGCCGGCTGGGTGTAAGTACATTACACGTTTGAAGCCTTGAAGCGTGGACAAGGTAAGGACGAGACAGCACGCGCATCACATCTCATCCTAGTCTTAACCGTGTGATTATATTACGTAATATAAACGATAAAGTTGTCTTGAATACGTCTATACCCTTTGAGTGATTCTGCACCAGCCATTTTCGCCTTTCTCGGCAGCTAAAAATATGAAGTACAGCACACGCCACGTAAGTTTACGGGTAACGAGCTGGAATGTGTAGCATATAATATTACCACCGTTTTAAGTTTGAATGGTTAATTTACATAGGTCGATTTCATTCCTGTATTTATAGGCTGCTAGGTGTTTTTGCAGCGGCCTGCTGCTTGAATTCCTTGAATGTGCCCTTCACTCAGTAGATGCCACTCGCCATCTAAGCTGGCGCGCAGTGTAATGAGCAGTGGTGTACCTGACACACACGTGCAGCATCCTTTGAATGTTTTTTTTTCTAAGCAAAGATCTCTTAATGTGCGTTGAGCAGTGTTCGAATAATCTGGTAACGGTCGAAGCTCTGCATGCTACTCGGCACCCTAAGCGACGGTCACCTTAAGGCTGTTTAAGTGCGATAAAATCATAATTTTATATTTTTATGAAATATTGTTAGTTTTTTAGACATTATTTGTGAGTACATTTTCCTCTTACGAAACAATTTTAGCTCTCATAGTTTTCTCATAACAGGGTGTCAAAGTCAAAATTTGCTTGTTACACTGCCATGCAAATAGTGAAAACCAATTGACCTACTTAAACAAAATAATTCACTGTGAACTTACATTACATGATTTATGCAATACATTATTTAAAAAAACCACAACGCAATATTTTGAATTTAAAAAAATCGCAAAAGTGCAGAAAAAATTGCAAATTCAGAAATTAAATTAAAATAAACCGTTCGTGGGATTTTTTTATCTGTTTTATTACGTAGCACATAGTACATTATTTCACTGTGAATTATTTCACGTACGTAAGTCTATTGGTTTTCTCTATTTGCATGGTAGCAGAACATGCAAATTTTGACTTTGACGCACCGTTATAAGAAAACTACGCCAGCTAAAATTGTTTCATAAGATGAAACTGCACTCACACGTATCGTGTACAAAACTAACACTATTCCATATAAATATAAAATTATGACTTTATCGCACTTGAACAGCCTTTTAAGGGTACTGCCTACCACGCGTTTTAGAGGCTTAAAAGCGACTATCAACAATCGTTTTATTTGTTAACAGGAAGGCTCACCAGCCTCTAGGCCATAGGTCCTACCCGGCCTCCACGGGTGCGCAGCAGAGATCACGCTCTGCCACCGCTACTGTGATTGGCTGATAGGTAGCTGGAATCGCCAGACAGCTTAGCCAGAAGCGACATGTTTTAGGCCCGAAGGTCAGCACACCCTCCTTCCACCCGCATTGAAACTGTACTCGGACGAGTGAATCAATGCACGGCACGTATCCTCTTCAAATGTCACATCCGTATCTTTGAAATTTTGACCATGTATGATCTCAAGAATGTCCTTATTGTCTTCTCTCCTAGGTACATCGTGTATCACCACTTTCTGACCTTGTTTTCTGGGTGACTCCAATTTAAGGCATAACTCATTTATTTTGCTGCTCTGGCATTTTATGACTGAGTTTTTCACCATCATCTGCCTCAATCACTATCCCTTCATTTTCATTTCCCTAAAATACTGTATCTTGAGTCCCTTAGGTTTAGGACCAATAAAATTTTGTACAATTTCCTTTGTTTCCTTGCTGGAAATTCCTTCTTTTTCTGGATAAACGAAGACCACTTTCTTGGCAGGTTTAAGCCTAACCTATTTCTTTCCACTGGTGCCTCCAACAATCTGAGCATAGGTCATATTATGGGCGCCTTCTTGGGGCTGATGTTCACTTGGGTCTTTACCATTGTATTCAAATCCCTTGACTTAACCTACCAACTTAGAATTTCCGATCAGAATATTGTTGGTCATTCCATAAAGTTCTATGATCTTTGACACTATCCACTCCGCTTGTGTTTTATTAATTTTGGAGCTTTAACTAAGACAGCAGTCAGTATTTGTCTCACCAATGAGTCTGCTGTAGAATGTATTTCACCAACATGCTCATCAATTCCCTTAATCCATTCGCTAATACACGTGCTTTCACTGTCCATTTGCTGGATATTTTGCCCAAGGAACAGCTTCCTTTTGATTTTTGAATCAGACTTATATTGGAATCCACATTGTTTTCAAAGTCCTATGTTGATTTGCCTTTACTGGTTTGTCCTTCTTCGTTGCAGATTTGACATCCTTTTTCTTTCTGTTGGCTCCAGTAAATCGACACAAAATACACACTACAACTACACACTCCTTGCAGTTAGTCTATTTAAACTGAGGTCAAGCGCACGTTTTGGCTAAATATGTGCTCTTTAATTTAATTATATTCTAATCACAGTTCAACATCGCAAAGTGTAGTTCAAACAGTACACCAAACTTACCTTAATCTCACTCTCTTAACATGGCAAATTTACATAGCGTGTCAACAGTTGGGCCTTCCCGACAGCGAACGACATTCCAGTAGACCAGACACTCTCGTATCTGGGGTTGGGCCATCCCGCTTGGGGACAACTTTACACCGGGCGTGCCGCCCGCGACACCTCGCCACGCCGCATGCCACTTACCCTGCAGAGCAGATTCTTGCCTCAGGTGCAACTGCTGGACAGCGTGAGCTATTTAGCACTCGCCGCGGGAGCACATATAAAATACGTTCGTACACTACGACCGACAGAAAGCATCTTCCAGAAGCGACACGTTTTCCGCATTACTGCTGCTATAGTGTGACAGGACCGCCCTCCTGTACCTGATCACAACTTACAGATCGTTACGCCACGGAAAACGCCACTCCCCCTGGTCAGTCCCGAGCAGCCCGGGCTCACCATAGCTGCGCAGCCAGTAAAAATCTTGACAGGGTAGTTGAAACAACTGACAGAAGGAGAAAACACTCCTTCCAATCGCAGTGGCAGATAGTGAAATCCATTCACCTGGTACCAACGGAAACACCCACAGGTTAACTGCAAGGAACCACCTTGTGGCAGTTGTGAAATCCATTCACCTGGTACCAACGGAAACACCCACAGGTTAGCTGCAAGGAACCACCTTGTGGCAGATAGGGAAATCCAT